>JAXIVJ010008745.1:10000-50000 GCA_036785665.1 Chirona hameri | reverse complement strand
GAATGTGGTAATTAGGGATATTCGTACCTGAAGATGTTGAATATAGCATTGGCTTGGCTAAATTATCAAGATATACACACAAAAAAAGACAAACAAACAAATGTATATCGGAAACATACACCCGCATATTCAGTATAGATTGCGAGAAATGGCGCGGATTTCAAAAGTGGCGCAAGTTATTATGACATTGTGCGCCTCGAAAGAAGATGTAAAAGACTCTGAACTTATGTAAAAATAATTATTGATAAGAGCAGTAAGTAGAAATGTGATGATTAACATATAATTATTTACATAACTAGCATATATTCAGGATAAAACATCACATATATTCGGCAGGAGAGTCCTTACAACCAAACGGAACATGCCGTAAGTGATTAACGGCATGACCTTCAAACCTGAGGCCTGTTCGGCATCTAATAATATTATTGCCTTAAGTGACGTCACATCTTCGGTGAAGTCATGACACTTTTGAAGACGTCATAGATAGACCGAATATTCTTGGGACAATTGCATTTGCAATGAAGAAGTGGCCTATCAAAAATTACAGCAGCCTTTCTATACACTGGCGGCCGAAGGGGGGGGGGGGCATGCCCCCCCCCCCCTTGGCATTCAAAGGGGGGCAACGTATCTTTTACCCCCCCCCCCCCCCCCCCCCTATGCTCGATGAAACGTAATCCTAAAAATTGCATTTGCAGAAGTCATAATCCAGCTATCCACAATACAAAAACTGGAAAATTTCGCGCCGCTTCGCGGCATGACACAAGTTGTGTCATTGCTTATACAAATTTGGAAAATACACTGAAAATCTAAGGAGACCATGCATGGTTATTCGAGAGGTCTCCGAACCCACTTGCCATTTTCTGCAGAGAGCCACACGTTTCGAAACCATGCCGGGTTCTCCATGGTCTCAGAACACGTCAACATTCTCAGCGGAGAAGGTACAGGTGAAATCATGCTTCTCAGAAACCATGGGCGGTTCTCGAATAAATATCGCGTCGCTTGCCGGAATTGAACCGGGGACCCTGCACATGCTAAGTCAGCGCTCTACCGTTGAGCTACCAAGGCTTGAACCGGGGCATGGAAAAAGACGGTACCAACCAAGGCAAATGCTGGGTGAGGTTGATATTTACCGACATTTCGTGTATAAATATTGTGATGATATGATGGTAGGAATAATGAAAGTAACATTTACAAATCAAAACAATCTAAACAATAATAGTTATTGGGTATGTATTTAAATAAAACGCGGTTCCGTCGGTACGATTACCTGCACGGCTGTTTTCCCTTGCACGTAGGTACCTCAGCGTCGAACCAGGAACGGACTAGGTACTGCAACTGCTCCATGTTCCGACTGCTCGATTTGCCAACAAGGACAGCCTCAAACGTGGCTTGTTTCGCCGTGCAGCGCTGGCGTTTAACGAGCACACTTGTAGGTATCCAGACACAGCCGACCCATTTCTGGCGACCTACAGCTTTTACAGCCTCTGTTAAAAAAATATGTGAGGGACAATCCCACTTAGGTAGGATTCGATAAGACCCACCCTGCGAAATGATGCTGCGATTTAACGCGGAGCGGCGATGGCGGAGTCTCGTACGTGCTCATATATTTATGTATTTGAGTATATCGTGTGTATGTGTGTGATTGAGCGTGTGTGTGTGTGTGTGTGTGTGGGGGGGGGGGGGGGGGTGAATTGAATGAACGTGTGTGGGGCTGTGCCTACAGTTTGTAGTGTACAGTTCGTACAGTTTGTAGTGTTTTACCTTATGACTTCACCTATTAGTGGGCTGTGCCTGTTGGTGATCATTCTGCATAAAAAACATAATTACAGGCCACCTGCCATTGCTACACTGACAGACATCAGAGACTCTTGAGAGTTCTCAGAGACCATACAGCAGGGGCCCGGGAACGATTTTAAAGTTGGGGGGGGCGAAACCAAATATTTGGTTTTGGCATCTCACTTCTAATCTTGGTGCACCTTTTCGTTGTCAAATTTGCCTCATTGGAAAACCGAAAACACGGTTCGAAAGCTCATAAAAAATAACTTTGAAACTATTTCTACATTTTTTGGTTCAGGTCAATATTGAGGTCACCAGAGATCATCAAATGTCAGATTTTCCAGTTTTAGGGCATCGCTCCAGGAACCCCAACTATCTCGGGAACTATGATAGCTAGGAAAAAAAACAATCAAAAGCTCTTGAAATATTGAATCATAACAAGTCATCGAATTTTATATCAGCATAATAGTTTGAGCTCCAGAGGTCATCAAATGTCAAAAGGGCTATTTTTTGGCAAAACGTTCGCAAATAACTGTTTCAAAACGTTCGCAAATAACTGTTTACCTACACTGAGAGAAAAGGATACTATGGGTCTTACCATTCCCCCTAGTAAAGCCCTTCTACCACCCTTCGAGGCCTGGTAATAATGGTAGTATTCAGTACCAGGGTCTCACCCATGGTAGAGACCCTAGTATGATCTACCTACTAGAGTGCCTACCAGGGGGCTCGCCCTTGAACCAGGCCTTGAACTACCCCCTGCATTCGGCACACGCGCGACAAGCTGCCTACTAGAGTGCTTACTAGGGGGCTCGCCCTTTTACCAGGCCTTTAACTACCCTCTGAATTCGGCACACGCGGCAGCCATCTTGATTCGCAAGCAGAAACTGCATGCGTTCAAGTGCATTCAAACTGCGTTGGCGTAAGTGCGTGTTGCGTCGGTACGTGTGTTGGAGGGGTGAAGTGTTAAGTTTCTCTGCATTGTACTTAATGCTTGTTGCTCTTTGTTAGTAGTGGCAGCTATATCGATTCGCAACTGCAGAGACTGCGTGACGTGAGTGCGGAAGTGTTCCACCGTGAGTGCGTGCTACGTGTGTTGGAGGGGTGAGTGCTCACATGTTAAGTTGTACTTTATGCTTGTTGCTCTTTGTTGGTAGTGTATTAACTGCATTATGAACAGTTTCCATGGTATCATTTTCTAGTTAGATGTGTATGCAGGCAGAGGTATCATCTCCGAACAATTCTTGAACAATGTCAACAAACTTCCCAGGAAAATTGGGGTAGAGTTTTGTTTGCTCCCATGTGATTTTGTTACGCATGTGAAACTTATTGCATGCATATTTTTATAGAAGGAATCTTGTTGCAATACAGCAACCCAAGGGCGGACCCAGGGTGCCAATTGGTCATGGCCCCCAAAGGTTCTGAAACCGTGTTTTGCCCCTCGGGGGCAAAACACGGTGATCGCCTGCTCGGGGCGTTCCCGAGCAGGCGATCAGCCGCGAGTTTGCTGTAATAACTGTCATGTCAGATGTTTCAACTCGGTTTACTGTACGAATAAATCTCGTTCCGGAAAAAAATGCCTGTTGTTGAGATATTCGGGCGAAAAATAGTAAACGCAAAAGCTGCAGCAACTGGTGGATATGTGGTAAGTGGGCTGGTAAGAAAGGGAATTCCCCTGGTAAGAGAGGTAGTACCACTTACTATACCCCTAGTACCAGGGTTAGTAACCGTCGCTGAACCCTGGTATTTGCGGTAGTAAACGTGACTACCCCCGTCGTAACCGGGCTAGTAAGCGTGACTACCCCCTCGTAACCGGGCTAGTAAGCGTACTACCCCTCGTAACCGGGCTAGTAAGCGTGACAACCCCCGTCGTAACCGGGCTAGTAAGCGTACTGCCCCCTCGTAACCGGGCTAGTAAGCGTGACTACCCCTCGTAACCGGGCTAGTAAGCGTACTACCCCCGTCGTAACCGGGCTAGTTAGCTTTGACTAGCTAATGGTTTTCAAGCTGGTAAATTTTACCAGGTCCCTAGTAAAACCGGTGGTAATACCCCTAGTACGTTTTACTAGGGGTGGTTAGTAAAGGCCTCGTAATTTTTGACACTAGCCCAAAACTAACCACCCCTAGTAACTTTTGCTCTCAGTGTAATAAAGATACGGCAATAATTTTGATGACATCATGTTCGTCTCGTCAAAGCGTTTCGAATCACTTTCATTTGGACCAGTTTAGGTCAACTTAGAACTTTGACCTCAGGTCAAGGTCAAGTGGCGACCCAAGTAGGTCATGTTGCATATTGGGAAACGTGTCGCGACGAGACAAACACATTTATGCCGGTTTCACTTCATTGTATTCATTCTATCGAAAGTTATTGACACAAAAAGTGTTGGTGACCTCAGCTGACCTCGGCTAACCCTGTAGGGGTCACTGAAGAAAAATTGAACCTGGATCATCAATAATAGCATATGATAACATGATCCAGAAGGAATTGGACTGATATGCGTATCCTCGGAATAGGAAAATTGTAATATTTCCCCATTGACTTATAATGGGAGGTCACGAAATTGACCCGACCGGCGGCCTTAGGTCACCGATATTCAAAATCTTAGATATCCGAATTGTAGGTCCTATGACCTTATGAAATCCTGTAAGTTTGAAACCGATCGGCCAAAAACTGTGGCTGTGGTACGACCGCAAACTTATTTGGAGGTGTGGTCACATGACCTGACCTGAGATGACCCGTGGTCAAGAATTGCACACAATGTGGATAATTGATGCCCGAACAGGTGTGCAAAAAACAGCGGCTGAAACGGTGGCGCTGTGCGCCGTGCGCCGTTTTTTTTAAACGGCGGCGCTGTGCCGTTTTTGAAACGGTGGCGCTGTGCGCCGTGCGCCGTTTTTGAAACGGCAAAAACGGCGCGCCGACGTTTTTTCGCTATCCTCGAAAAACTTTAGGGGGTGGGGGGGGGGGGGGTTTAAACACCCTTAGGGGAGGGGGCGTCTAAATGGCACGACGCGGCACGACGCGGGTTAACATAAAAATAAAAAAATATGAAAAAGTGGTGGTCATGCCACCCCCGTTCCCGTTGTAAGTCCGCCTGTCGTCGATAAAATACTCGTACCTGACGCCTGACGCTTTTTTCTTGAAGAATCCCACCAGTGTGGGCTGCACCGACCGCTTCATCACCGTATCACGGTAACCTACGACATTTACGATAAATCTTGCTTGCAATTGCCGCCCCGTCGGCAGTGACAGCGAGGACAGCTAGAGGGCCGCACGCCAGTTTGACCACATCGGTAACGTTGACGTGGGATAAACTTATAAACAAAATGCAGCAGATGTTTATCGCCGTCAGTGCAGCAGCGGATCCAGGACGGGAGTTTGGGGGGGGTAAAATTAAAAAAAGTCTCACATAATTCTGAAAACTCATCGGATTTAGCTTGCTTATTATGCATTGATAGCTGATTTAAACCTCGCCCTACGGGAACTTTTTCCTTCGCCCTACGGGGGGTCCTAAAAAGACCCCCTGTTAACTTCCAAACCAAGCAAGATAGAGCAACGCGGTAAGAGCCAACATGTTTCATGTCATGTTTGAAAGCTAACTGTATGCAATTTTTAGGTTTCCGGTCAACGAGTGACCTTACAGGTCCAGTGAAGGACCTCGATCGACCACGTCCAGAACAGCGATTTTGCTCTGTCAGAAAACCTCAAAATGAGAAATTGATAAACGTGAATAAAAAGGCATATTCCTAGACCAGTTTTGTTTCAGAAATACAGAAAAGGTAATTATTTGTTCGTATCTGGTAAAAAAAGTCCAAAAAAGTTATTTAAAAAATGACGTCATGAATTTCTTACACTTGGGGAGCCATCACTCAGTCAACAATAGAGATATTTCTTTGAAATTTGGTTTTAGTATTTTACATACTCAGTTCTCTCTCATGTATTCCGTTTTTTTTTAACATTTTTGACAATTTTGATTTTGTGGTAATTTTCACAAAAAAAACAGTTTTTGTTCATTTTGGGGAACAAAAACCCAAAACTTCGAAAATCCGAGATTGGCATTTTAAAGAAAATAACATTTTGTATCTTTGCTTAATTGAGTTTGCAATTTGCTTTGAAACTCTGTTTTCTACGATTGTTCAAACATTTATCGTTTTTCCAACAACATGACGTCATCAAAACATCATTGTTTCCCAAATTTCTCAATCAATTTCAATGCAATTTTTACAGCATACGTATAATTGTTGTATACTTAGCTACTGAAAATTCCAGCAAGATGCGCCGTATGTCTAAAAAGTTATGCAAGAAAAACATCAGGGGGGTCGTTTTAAGACCCCCGTAGGGCGAGGGTTAAAGCAAACCTTCCATGGTAAAAGTTGCTTAGATTTTCTTCTATAGCAGGAAATGTGCCAATTTTGCGCCGATTTCAGGTGGTTTGGGGGGGGGGCAATTGCTCATTTTTCCCAACCGTAGATCCGCCACTGCATCAGTGCGTCATTTTAACGACGACGCGCCAAGCAGACAACTGCCCCCAAATGTACTACTACCAAAGTTTTCCATTATATCTCATAGAACATTTAATGGAAAAAGGAAAAGGAATGAAAAGAAAGGTATACGATGCTGCTGTAAAAGCAAAGCCATATAATAATAATACTTATGACATGCTATAAAATAAAAAAAATAAAAATGAAAGTGACATAAGGATGCTTTCATATTTTATATAACTTTTTGTGAAGAAAATTGAAAGAGCTCATTTTTAGGGAAAATTCTTCTCGCCAAAGTTGGGGGGCGCCGCCGCCCCCGGTCCAGATGTTGGGGGGGCAAGCGCCCCCGCTGCCCCCCCTGTTCCCGGGCCCATGCCATACAGGGGTCGATTTAGTCTCTGCAGAGAGCCACATTTTACGAGAACTTTCGAGGGGTCTTTTGGTCTCAAGATTATCTTTTATTGTCAAAGTTCTCAGCGTGAACTATTTAGTCTTGCTTGAGAATGCCTGAAAAACGTCTCGGCGCCAGCGGGGATTGAACCGGGGACCCTTCACATGTTAAGCGAGCGCTCTACCACTGAGCTACAGCGTGGCTTATACCAGAACAAGCAAAAAGACGGTACCAACCAAGGCAATTGCTGGGTGAGGTTGATACTTACCGACTTTCCGTGTATTAATATTGTTTGGTTAACAAATGATGGTATGAAAGTAATATTTACAAATCAAAACGATCAAAAAAATAATAGTTATTCGGTATTTACTTTAATTAAAGTCGGTTTCCGTCGTTGCGATTACAGCGACACCTGCAGTGCTATGGTGGCGCCATCTGCATGGTATGAATTCAATTTCAGGATTCTCTCAGGATCCACTGTTCTCAACAGCTGACTGCTAAAACATCCCGCGGGTTCGATCCTCGATCGCGACAGACTTTTATAATTCGTTGACTAACTGATAGTCTCAAAGACATAAAATTGTCAGCTGGAGACATATTTACTCTCAGCAACCAACGCGGAGACCATGTAGATGTATCAGGCGAGACCATCCACTGAAAGGTCTCGAAATGGAAACCGTGCAGGTTTCTCAGGGAAGAGCATTCAGCAAAAGTTCTCAAAAGTGTTTCTGAGTGTATGGTGGCGTTATCTTCATGGAATGAATCAAATTCCAGGAGACCATTTACTGTTTTCAGGAGACCATTCACTGTCTCAACGGCTGACTGCAGCTGACTGCAAAAACATCCCGCGGGATCGATCCTCGGTCGGGACAGACTTTTCTTATTCGTTGATTGCTTGATGGTCTCAGAGACCAATGACGGTAAAATATAATGTTGTTTTAGTCTCGAAGCGAGACCAAATGGTTTCCAAAGCGCGGAAAATGCCTAAAGTGATCGCTGGAGCCCATGGAGGCATCTCGATGGATACCTTTCTGTGAAAGTTCTCAAAACAGGTTTTGAGTGTAGGCAAATTAATTCCATTAAATGTCTGGCAGAGGCTCTCGTCAGTGGCAGATCCATGATTTTCTAAGGCAGGGGGCTTCAGTCCCGAGGGCGGCATATTTCCTCGGTGACAGGGGCGGCATGGTCCAGAGGGGCGCCAATCCAATATGTCAATTAAACGGGTCAAATATGCCCCTTCCTTAACCCGCGCCCCGGGGGAGGGGGGGGGGGCAGAATCTGCCCCTCCCGGATTTTCTCAATATCTTGAAAACTATGACAGATATTGACGTGAAGCGTTCCGTAGCTTATGGTGCATCCATTTTACGTCTTCTATCAACATGTTGGGCAAACTACAGAGAGGTGATCAAAAATAGATCAATCAATTTTTAGATTTTGTTATGCCCTTACATTGGCCATATCTGCCAAAGTAGGGATCTGATCATCCAAGTACAAGAAAATATGATGGCGCAATTCATGCAGTTTCAACCGAAAAAAAATCCAGTGGTGATGGGCATTTTTTGAGGGGTGATATGGTGTTTGACGGTGTGAATGTCAGGAAAACAATCAATTTTTAGATCGGATCTCCTTATAAGGACATGCTCCGCCCATTTGTATGACGTCACGACCTAATTTTTGATCGATTTATTTTTAGATTGCCTCCCCGTAGTTTGCACAACTGATGTCATTCAAATTTGTGAGGTAGTTTGTGAGATAATGACGTTTTAGTGACGTCAGGTCATGACATTTTTGGTGGGAAAACGATAAATGTTTGAAAAACCGTAACAAAATCTATTGCATTTTTATCAGTTTTTGACCACACAAAAAAAACTATTAAAAAAAATTGTATAGGAAAAATCCCACAAAATTTACATTTTTGAAGATATAAAAAACAGAATATGTATTGGTTAACCAATTAAAATGGAATATGTATTGGTTCAGCGACGCGATGAACGATACTCACACCGAATTTCAAAGTAAAATCTTTATTTTTGACTGACTTATGGCTCCCAAGTATGATTAACTCATGACGTAATTTCTTGAAATTGCATTTTATGGCTTTTAATTACCACATACAGGCAAATAAATGCCACCACTGTATTTATTAGACAAAACTGGTCTAGAAACATTACTTTTGTATTCATATTAATCAGTTTCAAATTTTGACCTTATACAACCTGACCTTTACCTGAACTTCGCCTAAGGGCCATTATATGGGGTCAGGGTGTAAAATTGGCTACTACTATCAAAATATACGTGTAAAATAACCAATAAATCATGTGTCGCATGCAAAGGTAGGCTTTAAAAAAAAATCGTCCAAGTCACATTTTGTCCACTGAAACTTGCACGTATTTTGTTTTCTCACAAAGCATGAGACGCACAACCAAGTGCAACGAACGAGTCCATTCTCTTGCTCGGTTCGGTCGTGTTCTGATCCTCCGACAACGGCATAAACTTCCCCAAAGCCCAATATTTGTCGCTTCACTGACAAAAATCTGTCAAATCTGTCGCCAACGCTCGCTACCAAGTTACCGAAAAAATAGACCTCTACACGGGTGTATGTCGGGCACCGTAGGTTTTTGACGGGTACCTCGGTGTATGACGGGTACAAAAACGTATTATAGGTACGACAGGTGTCACGGGTAGTACGGGTTACCAATCCCTAATTGCCTATCACTGGCTTGCTCCACCACTTGACCTGTAATCGCCCAGCGGAGTGGACGGGTTAGCGCTAGTGCTCTGCTATGGAAAAATGTCGTATGTGCTACTATTTTTGCACTTCAGCTCTCAATATTCTGTTAAATAATTGTCTGGGAAAATCAAAATGACCTAGGTCAAAATCGTTTCCCAAATACCTTCAACATTAGCCGCAGCGGGCCGAAAGCTTTTCCCAAAAGCACGTGCTAATGTTGAAAGGATATATCGGCATGTGGTAAAATCTTCTATAATGGCCGTGTTCACGAAGGATTATTGTGTGAAACTTTTTAAAACTTTTTACAATGTTTTGAAAAGTTTCGACGATCCATTCCTTAACTACACAACTTTTACATGCGATTTTTGGCTAGACATGTCCCTTAGAATTTTGTAATATGTTGGTAAGAATATAATAGCCGTTTTCACTTAGGATTATTTCGCTGAAAAGTTTCTGAAAGATTCTGAAAGTTTTGACAAACTACACAACTTTTACATGCGATTTTTGGCTAGAAATGTCCCTCATAATTTTGTAATATGTTGGTAACAATAGAATATGTTGGCAAAATTGCGGTTTGGTGGTAATAAGCAATATAAATATTGATAGAATCTTCCTGAAAGTCTCAGGAAGATTCAGGAAGTTTCAGGAAGATTATATAAATGCTTATCTTGCTTATTAACACTAAACCGAAATTTTGTCAACATATTTTATTCTTACCAACATATTCCAAAATTGTGAGGGACATTTCTAGCCAAAAATCGCATGTAAAAGTTGTGTAGTTTTTCAAAACTTTCAGAATCTTTCAGAAACTTTTCAGCGCAATACTCCCTCGTGAAAACGGCTAATATGTTGAAAAAATTGCGGTTTAGTGGTAGTTAGTCCGACAAGCAGAATTTGTATAACAGAATTTGAAACAGAACGAAACGAGGTATGTGTGTGAAACAGCTAAGGTGCATAAGTATTGAATTGTGATGACAGATCACCGACTGCAAATTTGCAAAACATTCAGAATGATTCAGAATGATTTTGTGGCGTGTGACGCTAGTGGACGCAATAGACTCGCCCGCGCAGCTCAATCCGGCGGCCGGGCTGTGCGGCTTGGCTTTGTCCATGTGCAAGTGGCACGCGGGTCAGAAGCGGCTGCGAATCAATGCTGACACATCACTGCGCATGTGCAGACCGACCAGTGATCCATGACGCTGCCAGATATAGTAACTAGTATGACGGTATGCTAAACTGAACGAATGGACTCTAGACGCATATTTTCTTTTAAAAAGGCCAATTTTGTATCATAAACTTGTTATGAGCTCAATACATGTTTCCATAGCTATTGAATAGTGATAATATCGCCTAAATCAGGAATTTATTTCTTGGAATGTATAATATACTAAGACTTTTATACCAAAACTTTTAAAAACATTTCAGAACTTTTCAGAATATTTTCGGTGCAATAATCCTTCGTGAAAACGGCTTATAAGAAGTTCAGTGAATAAGAAACATCTGATCTTTTAGAATGTTGTGTACAACGCTGACAGGCTGTTTTTCCTTTGCTCGAAGACACAACCATCCACAAAATATCCGAAAAATAAGTCATCTATGAGACCGGTACGGGTAGGTAGGTCATCTATGAGGCGGGTACGGGTAGGTATGTCATCTATGAGGCGGGGACGGGTAGGTAGGTCATCTATGAGGCGGGACGGGTAGGTAGGTCATCTATGAGGCCGGTACGGGTAGGTAGGTCATCTATGATGCGGGTACGGGTAGGTAGGTCATCTATGAGGCGGGGACGGGTAGGTAGGTCATCTATGAGGCGGGGACGGGTAGGTAGGTCATCTATGAGGCGGGGACGGGTAGGTAGGTCATATATGAGGCGGGTACGGGTAGGTAGGTCATCTATGAGGCGGGGACGGGTAGGTAGGTCATCTATGAGGCGGGTACGGGTAAGTAGGTCATCTATGAGGCGGGTACGGGTAGGTAGGTCATCTATGAGGCGGGGACGGGTAGGTAGGTCATCTATGAGGCCGGTACGGGTAGGTAGGTCATCTATGATGCGGGTACGGGTAGGTAGTTCATCTATGAGGCGGGGACGGGTAGGTAGGTCATCTATGAGGCCGTTACGGGTAGGTAGGTCATATATGAGGCGGGTACGGGTAGGTAGGTCATCTATGAGGCCGGTACGGGTAGGTAGGTCATCTATGATGCGGGTACGGGTAGGTAGTTCATCTATGAGGCGGGGATGGGTAGGTAGGTCATCTATGAGGCCGTTACGGGTAGGTAGGTCATATATGAGGCGGGTACGGGTAGGTAGGTCATCTATGAGGCGGGTACGGGTAGGTAGGTCATCTATGAGGCCGTTACGGGTAGGTAGGTCATCTATGAGGCCGGTACGGGTAGGTAGATCACCTATGAGGCGGGTACGGGTAGGTAGGTCATCTATGAGGCGGGGACGGGTAGGTAAGTCATCTATGAGGCCGTTACGGGTAGGTAGGTCATCTATGAGGCCGTTACGGGTAGGTAGATCACCTATGAGGCGGGTACGGGTAGGTAGGTCATCTATGAGGCGAGGACGGGTAGGTAGGTCATCTATGAGGCGGGTACGGGTAAGTAGGTCATCTATGAGGCGGGGACGGGTAGGTAGGTCATCTATGAGGCGGGTACGGGTAGGTAGGTCATCTATGAGGCGGGTACGGGTAGGTAGTTCATCTATGAGGCCGTTACGGGTAGGTAGGTCATATATGAGGCGGGGACGGGTAGGTAGGTCATCTATGAGGCGGGTACGGGTAGGTAGGTCATCTATGAGGCGGGTACGGGTAGGTAGGTCATCTATGAGGCCGTTACGGGTAGGTAGGTCATATATGAGGCGGGGACGGGTAGGTAGGTCATCTATGAGGCGGGTACGGGTAGGTAGGTCATCTATGAGGTGGGTACGGGTAGGTAGGTAATCTATGAGGCGGGGACGGGTAGGTAGGTCATCTATGAGGCCGGTACGGGTAGGTAGATCACCTATGAGGTGGGTACCGGTAGGTAGGTCATCTATGAGGCGGGTACGGGTAGGTAGGTCATCTATGAGGCCGGTACGGGTAGGTAGGTCATCTATGAGGCCGGTACGGGTAGGTAGGTCATCTATGAGGCCGGTACGGGTAGTGGTCAGTGGATACTGGTACCGGTACCCACCTGTAGAGTACCCGGTACCCCAGCAGTAAGCCGTGGCGGGCGTCAGCTGGCGGCGGACGCCAGGTGACCTTGACCTCAGTTGAGGTCAGGGTCACGGCGGTGAGCGCCTGTGGCGGTCGGGACGGAGCCTCTTCGTCCGTTCTCAGGGAGAGCGGCCGGCTAGGCGGCCCGGGGCCGAGCGAGGTCAAGGTCAGCGCCCTCAGCAGATAGGCAGTGTCGGGTCGTAATCCGGCCAGCTGCAGCCGACGGGGCGGCAGCGACACCGACCGAAGTGAGTCCCAGCCGTCTGAGGGAGGGGAGACAGGCCGGACAGGGGCAGGGGCGATGTCACGCCTGCAAGGTAACCAGGTCAGCCGTACAGCCGCCGACCATCACAGAGAGACAGCTCTCGGTTTGGGGTGCGATCTAGGAGTTACCGATATTACGTTACAGATGCTACCGACATATGGTAGCGTTTTAAGTTGATTAATGTGTGCTACATGACCAAGCTAATATGTTTCAAACAGGCTGACCGGAACAACTCTTGGATAAGGAAGCTGATGTCCTTGTAATAAATCAAATCGCGACTTCGATGCACGAGATGAGTCATTTTTGTATCGAATATCAGTCTCAGCATTAAAATAAACCATTAACTGTTACTTGATCACAAATGACCGCATAGATAGCATATACACAACTTTGCATAGCATGAATTAGTTTATCGGACAAATGCATACTATAGTTCCGAGAACTGTCATATCAGTAGCGATATCAGTAGCGATCTCAGCTTGTTCCTCACCAGTTTGCCGTGTGTACTGCAGTCGGTAGCCAGTGACATGCTTGTTGACCTGATTCGGCTGGCGCCACTGCAGGGTCACTGACCTGCTACCGACCTCGGCCACCCTCAGGTCACTGGGCGGCAGCGGGGTGTCTGTGGACCCAAGGTCGCAGCAGCCGGCTCACACAATCAGACGTCACCCGTCCTCTCAACAGCTGAGCTAAATCAAATCACACGGCACGATAATACGCTCCACCGAATCAGCCGGCGTACTCAGCTCCGCACATCGCATCACAGCCCGTCTCAACTCAGCTCCACACATCGCATCACAGCCCGTCTCAACTCAGCTCCACACATCACATCACAGCCCGTCTCAACTCAGCTCCACACATCGCATCACAGCCCGTCTCAACTCAGCTCCACACATCGCATCACAGCCCGTCTCAACTCAGCTCCACACATCGCATCACAGCCCGTCTCAACTCAGCTCCACACATCGCATCACAGCCCGTCTCAACTCAGCTCCACACATCGCATCACAGCCCGTCTCAACTCAGCTCCACACATCGCATCACAGCCCGTCTCAACTCAGCTCCACACATCGCATCACAGCCCGTCTCAACTCAGCTCCACACATCGCATCATAGCCCGTCTCAACTCAGCGACGCTTCACCGTTCATCAGCATGCATGAACCTCCCCTCCTCTCTCCTCCCTCCCGCCATTTCCTTCTCTCTCTCCTCCCCGACGGCTGCGGCCGCTGCACCACCAAAGTGACGGAGATGCGATGTGGTGCTACTGAGGTGTGACGTCAGCGGTACAGAGTCAACTGAGGTGACGTCAGAGGGACACAGAGTTAGTTGAGATGACGTCAGCAAGACCTCAGCTGACGTCAGCGGACATAGTCAGCTGAGAAGACGTCAGAGAGGCAGAGTCGGATGAGATGACGTCAGCGAGGCAGAGTCAGCTGGGGTGACGTCATATGACAGAGTCAGCTAAGATGACGTCAGAGGGCAGAGTCAGCTGATATGACGTCAGCGGGGCAGAGTCAGCTGAGAAGACGACAGCGGGGCAGAGTCAGATGAGGTGACGTCAGAGGGGCAGAGTCAGCTAAGATGACGTCAGCGGAGGAAGAGTCAGATGAGATGACGGCAGAGGGGCAGAGTCAGCTGATATTACGTCATCGGGGCAGAGTCAGATGAGATGACGTCAGAGGGACAGTCAGAGCGACACACACATGGGCTGATATCGGCCGCAGTGAGTCGCACATTTCGATGCAAACGGCGGCTGGGCCGGCCGGCGGCCATATAGGTAATCCGGGGACCAGGAGCGGCTCACAAATACGGCCAGCGGCCGTCTATCGCCACACAGAACAGGATTGGATTACGGCCGGGACACGGACGGCCGCGGTTCACACAGAACAGGATTTGATTACGGCGGGCACACGGACGGCCGCGGTTCACACAGAACAGGATTTGATTACGGCCGGGACACGGACGGCCGCGGTTCACACAGAACAGGATTGGATTACGGCCGGCACACGGACAGACGCGGTTCACACAGAACAGGATTGGAACACGGCGGGCACACGGACGGCCGCGGCTGGCGGCGGCACGCCGGCCGCCTGTGTATAGACGGAACTACGGAGGGAGGTATGTGTGTGAAACGAAGGAAATCGGAGAAAGGAGGACGGCAAGGTCAATTAAAGATGCCCGTGCTCAGTCGGTGGCGATGAGCAAGGTTTGCAATTATAAAACAACTATTTAAATGTGTTTAGAGCGGCATGCAAGCAAAACCAAGGAGCTTTAATTAGTCCAACTTCGCTTAATTTGTCCCCTGCAGTCACCTTCTTGGTCAACTATCAGGCGTGCATTGTTTTGCATAGTTTCATCTGAGAAGGACGTGAGACATAATAGCATGCTAAGACTCAACCATGCTGAAATGTGTTGAAGAAAATTTAACCGGGGTAGCTTAGCTGCAGTTGGGCCGCGACACGCGGAAACGCCTGCAGATCTGACTCCACACCAGAGCTCGCTATGGGCCAGGCTGGGCTGGGGGTTGGTGGGCCCGTGACGATCACTGCTCCACACGCAGCAGCCGGGTGTGTTGTGCTGGGAGCATAGGTGTCGATTTATATACTTTTGGGGTGGCCGTCGCCCCCGCTCCCCCCCCCCAATGGTACCCTCCCCCCCCCCATTGTTTTTGGCCGCTGGCGCATCCAAGAACCTGAAATGGGCAACAAATTGACATGTTTCCTATTTCAAAAGAAAGTCTACGCAGCTTTTACTGAGAAAAGTCTGTTTTAAATCACCTCTTTATGTATAAAGATGCGAAATCCGGTGCATTTTTTAACATATTTGCACTGTTTGATTTTTAGGGCATTTTTTCCAAAGAAAGAGTTTTTTATTGATTTCTTTTAAATGTTTTTAGGGGTCAGAAACCAAAATTTTCACAAATACGAGAATATATTTTGTAGCCCTTGCCATTTGCTATTTTCTGACGTTTTTAATTGCATTTTGCTCAAAATATAGACTTTGTATGATCTCTTAAAGTTTAGCTATTTTTTTTATTCGCCAAACTCGTGTGTAGTGACGTCACTAAATTCGTTATATCTCTATTTTTCCCGACAAAATTGCTTCATTTATGCACAGAAGATGTAAAATTGGCGTAGGAGAAGGTACCCAAAGTTTCACGTTGATATCGCCATTGGTTTTTGAGCTATTGCGAAAATTCGTCAGGGGAGATATCCCCCCCCCCTCCCTGTCAATGGCAGGTTAACATTGCCGTTTTACTACGTAAGGGTTCCAAGTAAGGACTCGGGCCTTCTGGCGGATGCAGACCGACCCAAAACGTTGGTTTGTCCGACAAACAGAATTTGTATAACAGAATTTGAAACAGAACAAACATAAATTGAATGTGTTTGTCCGACAGAATTCCAAAACTCATGAGATTTCGTCTGTTTTGCATTATGAATTGATTGCAAATACTGTCCTTTGTACAAGTTGCCTAGAATTTCTTTAAAATATGTGAATTTTCAGCCGACTTTGGTGGTTTCGGTAAAGCCATGGCGCTGATAGGCTCCCCTTGGAACCGTCCCTGTTCGGCCACTGGCAGATCCAGGGGGAGGGGGTATCAGGGGCAAATTCCCCCCCCCCCCCTGGAATCTGGGGAGGCATTCAATACAAGTATGCCCCCCCCCCCCTCCACGCGTTCACCATTTTTCGTAAAATCATAAGAAATTGTCTTTGCAGCAGTCAAAATCCAGCTATCCACAGTCAAAAACCGGAAAATTTCGCGAAGCTTCGCGGCATGACACAACTTTCGCAATTGCTTATACAAATTTGGAAAATGGGAAAATGAATTCCATTAACCATATTTGTAACAGGGGGGCGGATTCCGCCCCCCCCCCCATGTTTTTCGCAGATATCTCCAGAACGGCTGGGAGCAGGCGCATGAAATTTTGGGACTTTCATAGAATTGAATACCGCATTTGGAGTCAAAATTTTGAGTTCTTAACCTGAACAGAGGCGGTTCCAGGGTACAGTTTTGGGTGGGTTCGGAGGCGATATTTGGCGATAATACGGAAATGCGATCTTCACGGTTTCTTCGTAACTGCCTCAAGTATGAAGGAGTTACATCGGTTCACGGTAATTGCAACAAGTGCAAATTAGTTGATGTTAATGAAATATCATTAAAATTTCATGGCAGAGGCGGTTTCAGCGGCTTGAAAAGGGGGGGGGGGGGGGTTCCAGGAAGTATTCAATGCTTGGCGGGAAGCAAATAGAGCAATATAAGGGGCATTTATAGTTATCAAGATGTAAAAGATAGCTTCTGCTTCCATTATTTGCATAATTTATTACATATAGAGTTTCAGGGGCGTGTTCAGGCACATGAAAAGGGGGGTGACTGGCTTGGTGATGACGATATGCCAGCGATAACGGCGCAATAGACGGTTAGCTTATAATTATATATGCACATATGAGGCCAGGAAAGGGAATAAAGTCATTTTTTCAGAGGCGCGCTCAGGAATGGAAGAAAGGGGGGGGGGCATATTATTGCAAGGAAACTAAGAGGCATAGGCGTACAATGACATAACATACTGTAGTTTTCGGATGAAACACGCACCACAGGCTACTCTACGAACGATTATAAGATAATAGGCGAGTCCAGGTAGGGTAAAAGGTGGTAAGCAATATTAATTGAAGTTGTAAGTGAAATAGTCACTGTTGACTAGTTAGTATCATAATAGCGGATAATATACTTATAAAAAGGTATTGAGCCGTCCCAGTTTGGATCCTGGATACGCCTATTATGAAGTACAACATGCAAAAACGAACTATCTACGATCAGTAACATATTTATAGTGCTGGGTAGCAACTTGTCTGCTGTTAATATTTTTTCCAATTTTACCCCCCTTTTTCACTAACCTGGTACCGCCTATGGCAAAAAATATGATTTTTAACTGTTTTGCCTAATGTCACAATCACATACCATTTCATCTCTTAAAAAAACACATCAAAAAATGGTTTTATTACGCATTTACTTCACCCCCATATTGAGTGACCTGCACACGCCTATGATTTTTGAATTTTCAAACGCCACTGTCATATATCAATTTCCAATTCAATCTCTATCGATTCGTATTAATTGTGTTAAAATCGGTCGATAAACATGAAAGCTATGTTGGATCAAAAATACCACTAAAATTTGTGGTTTTTGCCCCCCTGTTGCCCCCCTATCAAAAATTTTGATTTTATTATTATTTATAAATGTAGATCGTGTTGAGGGGAACCAAACGCCGTTTCATTTTTGAAAATCGGACGGGTAGATCTCGAGATCTCCGGGGGGGGCGGAATCCGCCCCCCCCCCCCCTGTTACAAATAGGGGTAGCCAGGAGCCTGTTACAAATAGGGTTAAGTGTCTGGCAGAGGCCACTGGCGGATCAATGGCAGGTGTTATAAATAAGGTGACTTGGCGGCAATTGCTGGCACTGGCGGATCCAGGGGGGGGTCATCAGGGGAAAATAAATGCCCCCCACCCCACAGGAATCTGGGAGGGGAATTCAATACAAGTATGCCCCCACGCGTTCCCTGCACTGAACGTGAAAAACAATATATTAGGAGAAAACTGAATAAAAACGGATTTTTTTTCTCTCGAGTGATTGAATTTTAAGTTTGTATGTATCTCTTGCTTTCAATGATAGACAAAGCAGCGCACCTGATGCAATTCAAGCAGCCCCGGTGACACTCAGCTTACCCCGCGCGCCGCTGGGGCGGGGGGGCAGAATCCGCCCCTCCCGGATTTTCTCAATAACTTAAAAACTATGATAGATACCAACGTCACACTTGCAGTACCTTATGCTGCATCAATTCTACGTCTTATTACCAAATTCCAATGCAATTGATGTAGTATTGTTAGGAGATAATGACGTTGACGTCATGTCATGCCATTTTTGGTGGAAAAATGATAAATGTTTGAATAATCGTAGAAAATAGAGTTTTGAAGCAAATTTACAAACAAACGTTGAAAGAAAGGAAATGATATCCTCTTCAAAATGGCTATCTCGGATTTGCGAAAGTTTGTGTCTTTGACCCCAAAAAATACAAACCAACGGATTTTTTTCGGAAAAAATACACAAAATAATTTTTTTTGCGAATTTGAAAAGTGAATTTCTTAAGCTCAAATACTAAAATAAGGTGACCGACCCAAATCCGCAGAGGAAGAAAATGAGGGTAGATTTTAGCCACAAAAGATGCCCCCTCCCCGACCCCCACCCCACGTAGAGGCTGGATCCGCCAGTGTGTTCGCCCCCCCCCCCGCCCGCCCCCAACCGTTTTGAAAAATCGACACCGCTGGCTGGGAGGAGCGGGGATGGAAAGTAAACTCAACAGAAAAAGCTTGCGCTGATTTGGAGCAACAATTAGCACCCATGCAGGCATCTCACGTAAAAGAGCAAATTAAGTCGAACTCACAAATTGTGTGTTTTGCAGGTTTTAAGGCAACTTTAAAGGCGCTAACTTTCGCAAACTTTTACAAGTGGCACGCAGAGTTCTGGGAGGAATACGCGTCGAAAAATAGCCAATGACGATCTCAGACCTTCGACGTCGAGGTTGATGGCGAGCCGGGCGCTGCCGCGTCTGTTCTGCGCCACGCAGCTGAAGAAGCCAGAGTCCGGCGGCACCGCCTCCAGCAGATGCAGAGCCGATCGGGTGACGTTTCGCTCTGCGGTCCACTGGTGAAGTTGTAGCCTGGCCGTGGTGGAACGACGCCAACCGTCACGACCGACTGCAGCTCTATTGCAACAGTGGAATAAATCGCAGCAGCCGGTCCCATCGCGCTCTGCTCTCTCAGGCGTGCGCGCCAAAGGCAGAGCAGACTGAAGCAGGCTTTGGACATGAGCAGTCCTTGAAGATCAACTTAGATGGGGGACATTTCTAGTCGATTTGGTCATATACAAGACGCTGTCTATCAATCAGATTCTATCCACGGTTCTAAATACTATACGGGAGCATGATCCGATTCTACAAGTCCCATAACGAGAGGCTCGCTCGGTGATGACTGAATTATTGCGATTTAATCTGCCTAAATTATGTCGTGTTACATTGCCAATGCACCATATATAACTAAGGCATCCTTCCCATCATTCATCATTTCCAACATGACCCGCTTTGTGTTAGCTTTGTCTGACCTTATCCCCGCTCCCTTGCCATCACCCTGATAGTGTGCTATTCTGTGGACTTACCTGACGTTCTGCTGGAGGGGTTGATTCTGGCGGTACCACTGCACGGTCATTGGCTCGTCACCCTGATACATCACCCTGATAGTGTGCTATTCTGTGGACTTACCTGACGTTCTGCTGGAGGGGTTGATTCTGGCGGAACCACTGTACGGTCATTGGCTCGTCGCCGGTCGGGTCACAGGTCAAGGTCACGTTCTGACCCTCCCTGATCCGTACGTGTTGAGACGGTTTAGTGAATGACGGCAATGCTGGAAACCGACACAGTTTTTGTTACCATTGACTTGTCAAGTTGTTATAAAAAGCAGAGTATGGTGGCATGCATACACCCAAAACATATTGTTTACATAAGAATGTGTTCACATTTAATCCACGTTGGCGCTAAGCAGTGTATGCAGCAGTTTCAAAAAGGTTTGCTACCACTGCACGAATATCAACCATCAATTTTCTCTCATCAGATCCCACTATCCCACCATCTAGATTCCGTAATATCTAACGACAAAGTGCACCAATGGATCTTCGACTCTCGTGAATCCTCGGTAAAAGAAGCAGAACCCCAATTACAAACGTTCCAAATGGATCTATTGATCCCACGGGATGTTTGATCTGATACGAGCACACGTAGTAGAGTTAACCCACCATTGACTTGGGGGGGGGGGAGTTTAACGCCCCCCTCATGAACTTTCGTAATAGCTCGCAAACCAATAGCGCTATTAATGTGAAACATCGGGTACCTTCTTATACATCGATTTGACGTCTTCTGTGAAAAATAAAGCAATTTTGTCGAAAATCTTTCGAGTTATAGCGAATTTAGTGACGTCACAACACACGAGTTTTACACCAAAATCAGCTAAACTTTAACAGACAGTACAAATGCCATATTTTAAGCAAAATGCAATCCAAAAACGTCAAAAGATAGAAAATGACAAGGGCTAGAAAATGGCTATCTCGGATGTTTGACAATTTTGTTTTTGACACCCCCAAAATAAATACAAAAATACAAAATTGGGGTGGGGGTGGGGGAGGGGAAATGCCCACAAAATCAAATTTCTCAAAGATATAAAAAACGGAATATATGTCAAAGAACCACATATGAGAAACTAGCATGCCAAATTTAAAAATGATATTACCATTTTTGACTGACATCTAAAGTATCTTAAGTATGGGTAACGTCATGAGTTACCAATCTAAAGTATGGGTAACTCATGACGTTATATTTTGAAATTGCGTTTTTTGGATTTTATTGACCAGATACAGCCAAATAAATTCTACTACTGTATTTCTGAGACAAAACTGGTCCAGAAACATGCCTTTGTTATTTAGAGTTATCAATATACAATTTTGACCTTCAGTGACCTGAACTTTAAATGAACTTCACACTAACTTAACGTAAATGAAGTCAGGTGGTTAACTGACCATCACTATCGAATTATACGTGGAAAATAACCCATAAAACATGTGTTACATGGCTTTCGTAGTTATTTTGCGCATAGTGACCTTTTGTGACCTGACCTTGACCTTGGCGAACAATCTCACTTTAGCTCATGCGAGATGTGTATCATACTTTTGGCAGCACTTTGGGTGATCATGGTCGTAATCGAAGGCTTTGGATGGAAAGTATGCCCATAAACTTAAATACGTCGATTTTGACCTTTGACCTGACTGTGACCTGATATTTGACCTCACTTTGACATTTATGAGTATTCGTTAGATTCGTCTCATTGAGAGCTTTCGATTCCCGCCTAGCGCGTCTCGCTGCAATTATTGGTTCGGAAGATAATCAGGGGGCGTTACCCCCCCCCCCCCCCCCCAGTCAATGGTGTTCTGCTGAGACCCCAGTCAATGCCGGTCAATGCGTCAATGCGATGATGAAGTTTCCTTGACATGTAAAATAACAATAGATGTACGACCATACCAGTGCCTTCAACAGCAACTAGATTTTTGAGTAAAAATAGTGACAAAGTCTATAATTATAGATCCAGAAAATCTGGATCTGTATAATGGGTGCGGCGGATCTCTCGACAAACTATTATACTATTTCAGGCGGAACGGAGCAATCGCTGGCTTCTTATACAAAACGGTGCTGAAGATCACGTATGTACCGCTGTGGATCACTCAACATTTTTAAAAGCAGCTAAATGGCCGCATTGGATCTGGGATCCAGATCGGAGATGCTAATGATCAGATCGAAATATGTTTTTTTTTCTTCTCGGGATTTACGGAAAAGATTCGACGGATAATTTATGTGCGAGAGAAATCAAAATTGAATTGGAATAAGCCCAGTTGCTGGAAAGTTACTGTGACTGGATTCGTTTCTCGGAGTCGGAAGGCAACATTTTTTTCTTCAACACAGCGAAATAAGAGATCATTCATTGTAATGATGCTGCATACGAAAAACGGCCTATTTTTCACTTCTGCATCACAGAATCATTTCCCTTGTCGTTTCATCTTGTTTGTCGACATAGTAACTCCCATTTCGTTCGCCAACGCTGGCACGTTCCTCCGGGTTCCGTCCATTGTTGCTGCTCACTCTATGTGAAAACAACCCATATTCTCTGCGCGCCGGAAAAGAATGCGACATCATTAACGATGTGACACGGAATCCGAGAGTCCTGATCCGAGAGTCCTCCGAGAGTCCAACGCGAAGGACAGGCAGGCATCGCGACAGCGCATTTTCAGCAAATGAAACAAACCCCGGGAGGCCGTCTCGGTAGCAGGGGCCCTCGCACCCCTTCAGCAGAGAGAGGGGCGGGGAGTGTGGGGGCGGGGGGGTGAGGAGAGCCAGCTGGGGCGTTCTTCGCCACTCACCGCGCCACGCCGGCTGGCGCCGATCAAGATTGTACTAACAAAAACGGCGGCTGGTCCTGTCTGCACTGATGTGACGGCGGGGGGGGCGGCGGATGAGGCGGCGGGCACTGGCGGATCCAGGGGGCGGCAGGGGCAAAAGCCCCCTCCCCATCCCACGCTCGACGGGGGCGGCAATATAATTTAGCCCCCCCCCCCCAAAAAAAAAATCCGCTGAAACTGGCGAAAAAATGGGTACTGACTGCGAAAAATAACTTTTTGCGAACAAAAAAAAAATTGTTTCCTCGTTCGTGTTTCCTCCATTTTGTAGCATGTTGGTACCAGGAGGGAAAGTGGCGCGTGCATATTTGGAAATGGCGAATACAAAATCCAGACCCATCATACTTAAAGGAAATACAGGGTGTCCGGAAAAAACATACTCTGGATTTTAGCTCGTGCTTCAATATGCACGTGCCAATTTTTTTAAAACTTGTCATGAGACAAAAGCTGGGAACGTGGCAAAACCGATGAACACAGAAATAAGTCCTTTGAGATGTTTTTTTAATATTGCAAAGGCGTTTTGTGTCGAAGCCTACATTCCAGGGTGTGTTCCAGGGTGTCCGGGAAAATGATACTGTGAATTGCCGTAATAACTTCGGTTATAAACAAACAATATTACAAATTCGAGTATCGTTATATTCACCAGTTCATGGCAAAACAGATAAGCCATGACATTTGTACAGACACTGCCTCTGTCAGCCTCAAGGCGGAGGTGGCGTGGGCACCCATTCCCTGACCTCAGTCCATTGGATTTCTTTCTGTGTGGAGACCGAGTTTACAAAGTTCAAGGACCGTGTTTACAAAGAAAGGCCCAGAACAACAGAAGACCTGAAGCGCGCCATCATCGCAGAAGTCGGCCACATGCCCTCAGCGATGATCGACAAAGCTGTCGACCATCTGCAGACTGTGCGACTGCCTCAGCTGATCCACCGGAAGGGGGCGCACATCGAGGATCGTCTGTAAGAGGCTGCACTGTGAGCTGTGACTGACAGAGGGAGTCTCTGTACAAATGTCATGCATTATCTGTTTTGCCATGAACTGGTGAATATAACGATACTCGATTTTTTTAATATAGTTTGTTTCTAACCGAAATTATCACGGAAAATCACAGTATCTTTTTTTCCGGACACCCTGGAACACACCCTGGAATGTAGGCTTCCACACAAAACGCCTTTTCAATATTAAATAACATCTCAAAGGACTTGTCTCTGTGTTCATCGGTTTTGCCACGTTCCAAGCTATAATCATGAAAAGTTTTTAAAAAATTGGCACGTGCATATTGAAGCACGAGCTAAAATCCAGAGTATGTATTTTTCCGGACACCCTGTAGTTCACTTTGGAAAATTTTCTCAAACACGATTTGATTATATCTTGTAATGCAAAATGTTTGTATATTGTCAAAAATGAAGTTATATCGCACCGATTCAGGACAGAAGGCCGTAATGTATTATTGTTCATCAAATATATATATATGCATACTCTCCGAGTCAGAGTCCTGACGTCACGCGAATACAAAAAAAATGGTTCAGCCAATCAGATTCGAAAGTAGTCGCGTGAGGATAGACTCACATTAGAGATGTACCAACAGGCGGCCGGCGGTTCGCTTGCTAGCACCAGCTGCATGCTGATTGGCTGATGGTATAACCTCTGCCCGGGTTAGATCCAGCACCACATTCTTTCGCCAGCATCGCATTCCTTCGCCAAAAGAAAATCAAATATATTCGGCTGGAGAGTCTTTTCAGTCAAGAAAACTTGCAGATAGGGGTTTACCAACACGGGCTTCAAAACTAATATCTCAGTTTAAAACTAATGTTGAAGGTGAACTATTTCCTTTAAGTAGCCATAAGTCAGCCAAAACTAAAGATATTGCTTTGAAATTCGGTTTGGGTATTCTCTCTACTTCGTTCTCCAATATCTATTCCGGTCTTTCAATATGTTTGGAAATTTTGATTTTGTGGATTTTTTCTCTCCAATTTTCTTCTTCATAAAATCATATAAAATATAAAATCATATGAACAAGACGGAATATATATATTGGAGAACCAAGTATGGACGATGCCCAAACGAAATGTCAAAGCAATATCTTGAGTGCTAACCAACTTATGGCTCCCTAAGCAGTGGCGTACGCAGAAATTCACACAGGACCAGGTCATTGCCTTGAGGGGCGCCACCAATATTGGCGAAAATGTACAGCGGGGGGCGGGGGGAGGGCGCCTCTCCTTCCGTACCGTGTGGAAGGGAGTCACTGGCCGGAGGGGCGCCGTCACTCGCCGAAGAGAGGCAGTCACTAGTCGGAGGGGCGCCGTCACTCGCCGGAGAGGCGCCGTCACTAACCGGAGAGGCGCCGCCACTCGCCGTAGGGGCGTGGTCACTGGCAGGAGGGGCGCCGTCACTGGTCGGAGGGGCGCCTTCACTGGCCAGAGGGGGCGCCGTCACTGGCCGGGGGGGCGCCTCCGGTCCAAAGGACCAGGTCATGACCTGCATGACTTGATATGCCACTGTCGCCACTGTCCCTAAGTATGATGGGACTTGACTTTGTATTCGACATTTCCAAATATGCGTGGCGCGTCTGGCGCTATTTTCGATCTGGAGCGATTCCTACAACCAACGTAATTTAAAAAACGTTGCGTTTTGGCGCCAAAGTTTATAGCGCTGAATAGCGTGCGTGGAACGCATTTCGACATTATTTGAGGAATTGTGACTGGGACTTGGGTATGGTTGTTTTCCTTTTCCCTGTAAACATGTAGCCAAATAAAACTCACACTTTGTGAATGTGTAGTTAAAGTTAATATTTTTCATTGTCAAGGTCATTTTAAATTACTATAGCTTGGGATGGCTACTTTTTTTTCTTCTCTTTTTTTCTCTTTTTTTAAGAAAGAATCCGATATATTTTCTAGAGCATGGTCGGAGACGAAAATGTTTGCGGAATGGCAAATGACACGAGACGGAATCGGCGGTTCAATGACTTCCAGAGAAAATCACCAGTTTTGTTTTTACAAGATCAGCATTTCAACAGTACAGAAACACCACATCCATCTGCACATTTCCATCAGGCAGTTCAGATTCCGATATTTACGCGTGCGCGTGCGCGTGTGCGTGTGTGTGTGTGCGCGTGTGTGCGTGTGCGCGCGTGTGCGTGTGTGCGTGTGCGTGTGCGTGTGCGTGTGCGTGTGCGTGTGCGTGTGCGTGTGCGTGTGCGTGTGCGTGTGCGTGTGCGTGTGTGTGTGTGTGTGTGTGTGTGTGTTTGACGCTCAAAACGAACCTTGTTAACTTTACATCGTGAAGGTACAGACACTGCTTTACACAAACTCATGACCATTGACGAAGGAGCGCCTATTGAAACAAAGCAACCCTGAATACGGCTCGCGATATCACTAAACAACCGGTCCGTAACACATGCTATCGAAAAGGCTGTACCAGTATTGATCTGCATAAAGCTCCCGTCGCCCACTAACAACAGAATCCTGAATCGCGACAACATAATAGACACTTGCAGTACAGAAAGGAGAATCATGAACATAGCTCGTTACTCCCCGCACTATAAAAAAAATATCTGATGTCCCTAGAACGAGACGAGTCGCGAACTGCACCGGAGCCACCAGAGCTCGGTCGCCCAGTAGCCGACGATCCGCGGACGTCCCCCGCCCGGGCAGCACTTCTCCCGGTCACCCCACCACCACGTTGCCCCCCCCCCCACGCCCGGCACAGAGCTACCCAGAGAGAAACCGGGTCGGAGCGTCCCGCCACTGGCACCATCTCCCGCCGGCTGCGCTCCAGTCGCCTTCTCTCGGCAACCACCAGATGGCAGCACCGAGCCCTCCGCACTCACCGAGGCTTCCCGCACAGCCCGCCGCTCCCCGGACGCAGGCGCGGCCAGGTGTGGTGAGGCGACCTCTGTCGCCATCGGCAGGGGCGGCTCCAGCCACCCAGCCTCGGAGAGCCGGGCTGCGGTAGCCGCGGAGATCGCAGGAGATCCGCGTCCGCCGCTAGCCCCGGCGAGTCCCCGGCCGCCGTCGGCCGGCCGACCAGTCGTCGCGGCATCCGCAGTCGGCGTTTCCAGCAGAGGGGCCGACAGATGAACCAAGTTCACCGGCTCACGGGTGCAGTCTATGAGCGATGATACAGGCGAGGATGCGGGCCGTCCGTTGCTGGCTGATTCATCAGGGCTCGTACGCCCTGGACTGCCCGCGGCGCCTCCGCCTCCGTGTGTATGCCGGGGGCAGGAGCCGCGCTGAGATGGCGACACGCCAGAGTCACCGGTCGGGGTACGCATCTCCACCTCCATTTCGCGGTGGATGCCGGATCGCGCGCCAGCGACTCCAGCCGGCGTGTGCTCTCGTACCTGCCTCCCACCGGCCGAGTCCGGTGGCGCGCCTCTGTCCCCCACCTGAGCGCGCCCCTGCGCTGGGCGGCGGGGCGCGGCGGCACCGCCCGGGTCAGCTGACCGAGACAGCCGCCGCACCGCCTCCGGGTCCGCGACCCTGAGCGGCGCCGAGTCACGTGACCTGCACACCAAGATGTTTCCGGACCTGGTAAAAACAGAGAAAATCTGTCTTTCTTTCTTCAGTTGCAGCAGGTCGGAGAAGATCGCTTGTCTGCGGGGGGTCAAAGACTCAGCGATATAGAGCTCAGACCCCCTCAACTTTGATTTTGCTCGAAACAGAATATCTCTGTCTGACCCGGGAGCAGCCGAGGTAAATTCGATCAGAATCTTGCCGTTTCTCATTCTGATCCCTGTCTTAACCTGAGCGTTGTCTAAATCGAGCTCAAGGTATTGACGTACCACTGACTGTATAAGCTTAAAAGCTTCCTCTCGGTGAGTATGAGCCTGGAGCTGTGGCCCGGAGAACACGAGGCAGACCAGCCTCCTCTCCTGCTCCTGTCTGTCCTCGTTCAACTCCATCTGAAGCAGTCGTTTTCTCAGCTCTGCGGTCTCCCTTTGCAGCTCCACAATATTCCTGGTGGCTGTTCTCTGTCGATCGGATACTGCCGTTAAAGCGTCCATAGAAAACGACAGCGATTCCTCGATAGCCACCAGGCGTATGGCGTTTGAGTCCTTTATTTCTTTGACGCACTTTGCGTTCTCCTGCACAATGAACCCTTTCAGCTCCGCACACATGTCACTCTGCTCCTCCTGTGTCGGGGAGCACTCTTTCCGCTTTTTGTTCATGGCTACGCTAGCCCAAGATCACTGGCCGGCACAATCACTGCTGACCGGGCTCGCTCGCCCGGCAGACTCGCGCGCGGAGCGACCCACCGCGCGTCCGCCCCGGCCAAGGTCAGCCGGCCAACTCTGGGATGGCTACTTTGGCCTCTGTGATGGCGTTGGACGATTTGGCCTTGGGCCGCTGGACGCGGTCACGTGATCGCCCACGGCCGCGGGTCGGCGTCCGGGGTCGGCGTGCGGCCGGCCGGACTCTGGGTCGGGACGCGGTGGCGCGAGCAGCTGCCGCTGCTTCCCTGTCTTTGTCTGTTCGCGTGAAGTCATACATAGACCCGCCGTCGAACGTGAAGCGTTGTTATTTGCGATACCGGACCACGACATTGCGCGGTCGGTACTTGTCTAAATCAACAATTATTCACCAGTTTAACGTAAATAAGTGAACATGTCACGCGAACACTCTGCACCGACGGCCGGTGCGCTGCAACAAGTACTTCCAGTGAACAGCACTTCCTGGCTGGGGCGAGCTGTACAGCCTGATCAACTCGACCTGGCGACGGACCGTGGCGACGCGTTTCGCGCGTGGAAGGAAAGATGGGAAGACTTCTGCCTCCTGTCGAGCATACCGGGGATGGGCGAGAGGCTCGACCTCGCAAAACTCGAGGCGGACCTGCATAGCCTCAGCATCCACTCCTTCTGGGATCCGGCTCTGACCCCGAATGAGCGACGGACTGTCGCAGCCGTACTGCGACAGCTGTCCTCGTGCGGGGACTGCGGACGAGCCGGACACTCTTCGTCCGTCCGCACCTCCAGCGAGCCCGCGCTGCTGCCACCGCCGCCGACCAACGAGCCTCTCCCGGCGCTGGCACCGCCTCCGTCGCGGTCGCCTCTGCCTCCTCCGCAGTCGCCTCTGCCTCCGCCACGGTCTCTTCCGGCACGGTCTCTTCCGGCTCTTCCGGCACTGTCAAGCCTACCGGGGATGGGCACCGTACCCTGGCGATTACCGCTGCCAGGCCAGACTCCGCCGCTGCCGGGCCAGCCACCACCGCTGCCAGGCAAGCCTCCGCCGCTGCCAGGCCAGACTCCGCCGCTGCCAGGCCAGCCTCCGCCGCTGCCAGGCCAGACTCCGCCGCTGCCAGGCCAGCCTCCGCCGCTGCCAGGCCAGCCACCACCGCTGCCAGGCAAGCCTCCGCCGCTGCCAGGCCAGACTCCGCCGCTGCCAGGCCAGACTCCGCCGCTGCCAGGCAAGCCTCCGCCGCTGCCAGACAAGCCTCCGCCGCTGCCAGGCCAGCCTCCGCCGCTGCCGAGCCGGCCTCCGCCGCTGCTAGGCCAGCCTACGCCGCTGTCAGACCGGCCTCCGCCGCTGCCGAGCCGGCCTCCGCCGCTGTTAGGCCAGCCTCCGCCGCTGTCAGACCGGCCTCCGCCGCTGCTGGGCAATCCTCTGCCACTGCCGTCGCTGACAGTTGGGCCACCACCGCTGCTGCCCGGCGAGCCACCGCCGCTGCCGGGCGAGATGCCGCCGCTGCCGCGGCGGCCGGAGTCTGGAGCCGCTGTCTGGCCGCCGCCGGAGCCTGGAGTCGCTGTCTGGCCGCCGCCGGAGCCTGGAGTCTCTGTCTGGCCGCCGCCGGAGCCTGGAGTCGCTGTCTGGCCGCCGCCGGAGCCTGGAGTCGCTGTCTGGCCGCCGCCGGAGCCTGGAGCCGCTGTCTGGCCGCCGCCGGAGCCTGGAGTTGCTGTCTGGCCGCCGTCGGAAACTGGAGTTGCTGTCTGGCCGCCGCCGGAGCCTGGAGTCGCTGTCTGGCCGCCGCCGGAGCCTGGAGTCGCTGTCTGGCCGCCGCCGGAGACTGGAGCCGCTGTCTGGCCGCCGCCGGAGCCTGGAGTCGCTGTCCGGCCGCCGCCGGAGCCTGGAGCCGCTGTTTGGCACCGCAGATTGTGTGTGGCAGACTGTTGGGAGGGAGGGAGATGTGATTGCGTTGGACGATTTGTCTGCGGCCCGCCGGCCGCTGGCTCCGCCGCTCCGGCCGCCAGCTAGCCCGGCCTCGGGCCGCTGGACGCGGTCACGTGATCGCCCACGGCCGCGGGTCAGCGTCCGGGGTCGGCGTGCGGCCGGCCGGACTCTGGGTCGGGACGCGGTGGTGCGAGCAGCTGCCGCTGCTCCCCTGTCTTTGTCTGTTCGCGTGAAGTCATACATAGACCCGCCGTCGAACGTGAAGCGTTGTTATTTGCGATACCGGACCACGACAGCCTCAGGTCATATCCAGACTCAGTAATTTCCGGTACCAATTTAAATCTGACACTCATTTTGCACCATGCTTAGGTACCTTTCCCGGTGCAATTTATGGGTGCTATGAGTAGAGGTCTCACAATTTTTAGCGTTTCCAACTAGTCGAGATCAGACTCAGCATGAACTCGGCTACAAAAAAAAAAATTGAAAGCGACAGAAGAGGTAGAATTGGGCTTCTGTTATTTTACCACTGGCGGTTCCAGGGGGTGGGGGCATTAGCCCGCCATTGACTGGGGGACGTTTAACCCTCGCCCTACGAGAGTTTTTTCACCTTCGCCTGACAGGCCCCCCTGGGGCCTGTCAGGCGAAGGTGGGGGGCCTGACTGGCCCCCCTGGGGGGTGGGGGGGCTGACTGTTAGGCCCGACAGGCCCCCCTGTTAACTACCAAACCAAGCAACTTAGAGCAATACGGTAAGAACCAGCATGTTGCCTGTCATGAGAGGAATCTAACAGTACGCGATTTGTAGGTTTCAGGTGAACGGGTCACCTTCCAGGTCAAGTGAATGACATCGGATTTACCACGTCCAGAACAGCGATTTTGCTCTTCAGAAAACCTCAAAATTAGAAATTGATAAATGTTAATACAAAGGCATGTTCCTAGACTAGTTTTGGCTGAGAAATACAAAAAAGGTAATGATTTGTTCGTCTCTTGTCCAAAAATGTTAAAAAGAAGTTGTTTAAAAAAATGACTTCATCAGTTTCTTACACTTAGGAAGCCATCACTCAGTCAAAAATGAAGATATTGCTTTGAAATTTGGTATAGGTATTGCCCATACTCAGTTCTCTCACATTTATTCCGGTTTTTCTAATATTTTTGAAAATTTTGATTTTGTGGGGATTTTTCCCCAAAAAATCAGTTTTTGTTTATTTTAGGGGTCAAAAACCCAAAATTTTGAAAATCAAAGATTGCCATTTTAAAGAAAATGGCATTTTACATCTTTGGTGAATTGCGTTTGCAATTTTCTTTAAAACTCTGTTTTCTACGATTTTTCAAATATTTATCATTTGTTTACCAACATGACAGCCTACGTATAATTGTTGTAAACTCGGCTACTAAAAATTTCAGCAAGATGCACCCCATGTGTCAAAAGTTATTCAAGAAAAATATCAGGGGGGGGGGCTTTTCAGGCCAAATAAAACACAGCCAATGCAGACAAATAGATGCAAACACTGTGTTCCTGAGATAAAACTTGTCCATAAACATGCCTTATTTTGTATATTTATCAATGCCAAATTTTGACCTTCAGCGACCTGAACTTGACCTGAAATTGACAATAACTTCACGTGAATGAATTCAGTTGGTAAAAGTCACTATCGAATTGTACGTGGCAAATAACCCATAAAACATGTGTTGCATGACTTTCGTAGATATTTTGCGCATAGTTATTTTTTGGTGACGTTGACCTTGACCTTTGACAACAATCTCACTTTAGTCCATTCGGGCTGTGTATAATACCTTTGGCAGCACTTTGGGTGATCATGGTCGTAATCGATGGCTTTTTCTGGAGAGTATGGCCCATAAACTAGAATACGTCAATTTTGACCTCACTTTATAATTGTTGAGCACGCTTTCGATTCATCTCATTGAGAGCTTTCGAATGCCGCCTTCCGCGTCTTGCTGTGATGATTGGTTCGGAAGATAGCCAGGGGGGGGGGCGTTTACCCCCCCCCCCCCTAGTCAATTGCGTTCGGCTGAGACTCCAGTCAATGCCGGGTTAGGGGCAAATGTCTCCCACAGGAACATGGTGAGCATTCAATACCAGGATGTACCCCGCCCCGCGTGCTCCTGCATTGGCTGTAACACGTGATAATTAGGAAGACAAAATTCCCTCCGGTCAATGACTATCGCTTTGAGGACCCCCCCCCCCCCCCCCCCCCGCTCAACGACTTTTCGTGCTGACGATCCGTCTACCCCCCCCCCGGTCAACAACCTTTCGGTGATGAAACGGAGCGGAATTTTAGCACCACCCCCCCCCCCCCCTCATTTTCGAACCCTAGATCCGCCAGTGGCGGCGGGGGCGGGGGCGGGGGCGGGGCGGAGTGCGGCTGATAACGGCCCGGCAAGGGACCTGTTTTTCCAGCGGCGGAACATCGGTCCACTGTTGTCCTTGCAGCCACCAGCGCGGCGGCGCGGCGCCGGGTCGAGAGAATTGTGTTTCTGATTCCTGTCTGACATCAGGGGCCGGGGGGGGGGGGGTCGACGGTATCGTCGCCAGCGACGCACCGTAATGACGAGCGTCCTGGGCAAAACGCAAATTGGCTCGAGAGTAGTAACAACAGGTAACAACCGTCAGCAATCACAGTACCAACAGGTAACAACCGTCAGCAATCACAGTAACAACAGGTAACAACCGTCAGCAATCACAGTACCAACAGGTAACCACCGTCAGCAATCACAGTAACAACAGGTAACAACCATCAGCAATCACAGTACCAACAGGTAACAACCGTCAGCAATCACAGTAACAACAGGTAACAACCGTCAGCAATCACAGTACCAACAGGTAACAACCATCAACAATCACAGTACCAACAGGTAACAACCGTCATGAATCACAGTAACAACAGGTAACAACCGTCAGCAATCACAGTACCAACAGGTAACAACCGTCAGCAATCACAGTAACAACAGGTAACAACCGTCAGCAATCACAGTAACAACAGGTAACAACCGTCAGCAATCACAATAACAACAGGTAACAACCGTCAGCAATCACAGTAACAACAGGTAACAACCGTCAGCAATCACAGTACCAACAGGTAACAACCGTCAGCAATCACAGTAACAACAGGTAACAACCGTCAGCAATCACAGTAACAACAGGTAACAACCGTCAGCAATCACAGTACCAACAGATAACAACCGTCAGCAATCACAGTAACAACAGGTAACAACCGTCAGCAATCACAGTAACAACAGGTAACAACCGTCAGCAATCACAGTAACAAAAGGTAACAACCGTCAGCAATCACAGTAACAACAGGTAACAACCGTCAGCAATCACAGTACCAATAGGTAACAACCGTCAGCAATCACAGTAACAACAGGTAACAACCGTCAGCAATCACAGTAACAACAGGTAACAACCGTCAGCAATCACAGTACCAATATGTAACAACCGTCAGCAATCACAGTAACAACAGGTAACAACCGTCAGCAATCACAGTAACAACAGGTAACAACCGTCAGCAATCACAGTAACAAAAGGTAACAACCGTCAGCAATCACAGTAACAACAGGTAACAACCGTCAGCAATCACAGTACCAATAGGTAACAACCGTCAGCAATCACAGTACCAACAGATAACAACCGTCAGCAATCACAGTACCAACAGGTAACAACCGTCAGCAATCACAGTAACAACAGGTAACAACCGTCAGCAATCACAGTAACAACAGGTAACAACCATCAACAATCACAGTACCAACAGGTAACAACCGTCAGCAATCACATGTACGTATGACTGAAACGTTGATTCGTAGATAAGCTTGAACTATCGTCATTAAAATAAATATACGGAGTACTGAACTGGGGTCGGTTCATACAAATATGTATGCAGATATGTATTCCTCGTTCCGTGATGCATCTCTGATCTCATATAATTAATACATATCAGACAAAACACAGTTATGCATTCGTAAAACATCCATGATACCAAACATCCGTAACATATTATGCATATATGTATGACATAACTGCTACCGCAATGAAGTAATACATGCATGGGAAGCTCTGTTATTGCACACGTATCGATTATCATGGCACACCTTTATTCCTTTGGTTCGCTTTTATCCCTGAATAGGTATAACATATAACCTATTAGCATGTGTGCAGCCACAAGCTGTGGAGCTAGTTGTTTTATTTTGGCAAACGGGAAATAATCGTAATATAACAATAAATAAAGGCACAACGTCCTTTTAGTTCCCGAGTACCCCATACCCCGCGGGCGCCTGAGCGGGGTACTCGGGTATTGCTGCGGTTCCAAGGGACGTGAGACCGGTGTCAGAGACTGTACGGACTGACGTCATCCAATACCGGACCGCGGTTGGCACCTTTTCGGGAGTACGAAACTGCCGAATTCCGATATTATGTTCGGTCCCGTGTCGAATTTACTAAGCATAGCTCGAATAAATTATTTCACCACACTTAATTTTCGGCCTGCGCTATATTCTGCGAACTCCAATAAAAACAGGGGCTATAAGGCGAAGATTACCTTTCTTTAACCGGGGCTATAAGGCGAAGATTACCTTTCTTTAACCGGGGATATAAGGCGAAGATTACCTTTCTTTAACCGGGGCTATAAGGCGAAGATAACCTTTCTTTAACCGGGGCTATAAGGCGAAGATTACCTTTCTTTAACCGGGGTTATAAGGCGAAGATTACCTTTCTTTAACCGGGGCTATAAGGCGAAGATTACCTTTCTTTAACCGAGCTATTTTGGCCACCTAGACTCACCAGTACTGTTTGTGCTGGATAGCTTTTTTCAAATTAACTAGGCAAGCTATTTTCTTGGTGCGCCGACCGGACAGTTTCAGCGTTCAGACCATGCCGACCAAATCAGTTCTGTGTTTTATCGGTCAACGAAATGCAGATCTCATTCCGGTGCTAACTTATTACCATGCAAATACCCGATGCCTCCATTACGTGCTGGCCCCCTAACTCAGCCATCACGTGCTGGTCCCCTAACTCAGCCATCACGTGCTGGTCCCCTAACTCAGACATTACGTGCTGGTCCCCTAACTCAGACATTACGTGCTGGTCCCCTAACTGAGCCATCACGTGCTAGTCCCCTAACTCAGACATTACGTGCTGGTCCCCTAACTCAGACATTACGTGCTGGTCTCTTAACTCAGCCATCACGTGCTGGTCTCCTAACTAAGCCACCACGTGCTGGCCCCCTAACTAAGCCACCACGTGCTGGCCCCCTAACTCAGCCACCACGTGCTGGTCCCCTAACTCAGACATTACGTGCTGGTCCCCTAACTAAGCCACCACGTGCTGGTCCCCTAACTAAGCCACCACGTGCTGGTCCCCTAACTCAGCCACCACGTGATGGTCCCCTAACTCAGCCATCACGTGCTGGTCCCCTAACTAAGCCACCACGTGCTGGTCCCCTAACTCAGCCACCACGTGCTGGTCCCCTAACTCAGACATTACGTGCTGGTCCCCTAACTAAACCACCACGTGCTGGTCCCCTAACGCAGACATTACGTGCTGGTCCCCTAACTAAGCCACCACGTGCTGGTCCCCTAACTCAGCCATCACGTGCTGGTCCCCTAACTCAGACACCACGTGCTGGTCCCCTAACTCAGCCACCACGTGATGGTCCCCTAACTCAGCCATCACGTGCTGGTCCCCTAACTAAGCCACCACGTGCTGGTCCCCTAACTAAGCCACCACGTGCTGGTCCCCTAACTAAGCCACGGCACAGACGGCCACGTCATGTGTGGTGTCGTGCAGAATTGAAACTCTAGCCAAGGCGAGAGCGAGTCAGCGCGGCGGCTGTTCTCGACAAACGGAGCGAAAAATGAGCCATCGTAGGCAGCTGGAGGTGACATGCCAACAACAGACATCACTTACTGCCGCCAGGGGCCGGAGAAAACATACTCTGAAGCCCGCCAGTCGGTCACACACAACGCGTTCGCGGAGCAAACTCAGAGGAACGGAGTAGTCAACAGAGTCTAATGTGCTGGAGGACTACACTCTGTCCAGAAGGACACTTGCCAGTCGAGTCCAGCTGCACGTCAGCTGGTGCTAACACCAGCAGAAAACGAGCTCGCAGCCATTCTAGCTATACCAAAAACAACCAACCATGCTGCCACACTCGCGCTGGCAAGGGGCAACATTTAACTACCAGCACACCAAACGAATGCAGTGGGCGAACCGCTGTGAACACGGCAGCAGGGAATCGGAGGGTAAGCCACCTACCGAACACGTCGAGCCGGGGCATGGCGCTGAGGCCGACACCGATGCCGTTGTTGGCCTCACACAGATAGGCACCCTCGTGTTCAGCCGTCACCTGGGCGATGGAGAGCGAGCCGTTCCGGAACATCTGCACCCCGGCCACGGCCGACGCCGGCAGCTCGAACCCGCTCACGTCTGCCGGGAGGGGACCGTGACGTGAACCACTGACGTCTGGCGGCAGGACACCGTGACGTGAACCACTGACGTCTGCCGGTAGGACACCGTGACGTGAACCACTGACAGCAACCACTGAGGCGAACCACTGAACCACTGAGACGGCAGGGCAGCTGCGGACACTGACACAGTGACGTTACAAATTTAACGACATATTTGGTGTACGCATCGGCCGAATACTTCACATCAGCTGGCTACAAACGGGAAAGTGGTTTGCCTTGAGTTGTATGCGATTTCACCTCGCCGGTAGCAAGGATAAAATCAACATGAATACTAACACCCGATGGCAGAAGAATAAACAAAATGTTATCATTGTTGGCGTCAGATGGACAGCTGGCATAAGCTCAATAATAATGGAATGTCTGCATTTGTTAGCTCCCGTGCCAATAGAGGTGGTCACGCTCCAGTGGAGCACAGCGTCGCAGCGATGCAACGAGCAGGTATAGCTGATTAGAATGGCGAGTTGGCCACAAAGTCGACACGACTTTCAAGGGACTGTCTCCGCCAGGCAGGTCGGAAATTGCATTCCCAGCCAAATGACAGCACACAAATAATTGAAGCACCCACGGTGATTATTGTTAATCAAAGTTGAAAGCAATAGACATTCGACGTATGCTTCAATATTGTGGGTTCAGGAGCGCCGTCAAAGTCATCTGGCGGTCGGAGAGGGCAATAGGTATGGAACGATAAAACCAATATGTGAAGAAAAAAACAATACACGCTAGTGGAAAATCGACTGCATCGGGACACAGCAGTTCCGTGACAAACTCACCACACCAGTGCGCACGTGCCAATCATAGCATGATACCATGAAGCAAGAGCATAGAGCATAGCCAGAGCAAGAGCATACCCAAAACCGTGGTCAAGCTTAAAGGGAAATAATGACCTTTTCCCACAAAAATGGAGTTAGCACTTGAAATCGCCAGACGAGACCAAAATATATTGTAAATTCATCACATTTTGCATGAAAACTTTCCTACCGAAAGATATTTCAAGTTAAAGTTGATAAGCGTTCCACACTTTTAACGACCGGTACTTGCAAGTACTTTTGGTCCTCATCAAACTGCGGGCTTTTCCCGTATTGTTTTTTTACGCAATGGAGTGGAAAATACATTGTGCGTTCTGCTTGTTGTGATTATATGCCCGGCGATCTTCTAAAACTAACAGCGATTGGAAAAAGTGGCAATAAAATCGGAAGCTCATCGATGCACATCAACGGCGGCATAGTTAGTGGTTGCGACCCTCAATTTTTGAAAATCGATTAATTTGTTTTCAACATTAGGAGTATTGTATAATTTGTCTGTGGCTGTATATAACACTATGCTTTATATTATCATGAAAAATAATAATTTTTCCCAAAAAATCTAACAAACAATAACACAAAACTGGCAATTCAATCGGAAGCTCATCGATGCACATCGACGGCGACCTATTTAGCGTCGGCGACTTGTTTACAAAGTCATTGTCATGCTTCTCGGCGCACTTAACCATTGTGGCGAGTTGTTCCTGATTAGTATACCCAAGTCCCGCAGCAGGCTTTGTTAATGACGTCACTGGTGCCATTCTTGTGTAGCATTGCAAAATATATCTGATTTTGAGTTGAAAGCTAATTAAAGACTTATTCAAATTATTGTTTTTAAATTTGAATTTTCTTGTTAATCATTATTAAAGGTATTTTATCACTGTATTTCATAGTAGTTGACACTTCAGAAACATGTGACGTAATAATATTGTATCCAATATGCATTTCCCTCACCTTTTGCTATTGTGGCGCAGTGCCGAGTGCTTTGCGAATACTAGCTTGCCTGGGGTTGAATTCATTCCGCCCTTATTTTATTTGAGTTGGTATAGTTTGCATGTTGTTGTTATTCATGACTTATACTGATAGTGAGTCATGCATCACGGATGCTTCACGGATTGCTTCACGGTTCAGAGCGCTGCTCGAACGCACGCTAGTAGCGTTAGTAGCGCTTTCGTTCTCCATGGCAACCAGGCGTGAGTCAATGAAAAGCCAGAAAGTATTCCCTTTCTGGCTTTTGATTGGCTGACGCCTGATTGCCATGGAGAACGAAAGCGCTACTAGCGTGTGTCCGAGCAGCGCTCAGTTTGATCGGAAACGTCACAGAGCCTCCAAAAATGCCGCACTCGATGTAAACAATGGTAGGGAAGAACAAATTTGTAACTGACCTTCATGAAGTACACAAGGTACTTGTTTTGTATTTTTCCCAAACTTACAACTTTGAATTTGGGAATAATTTTATTTAATTCTTAAATTTAAATACAATAATCTTAAAACCATAACGGTAGCCTAATAAATTGTTCCTAACAAAATCAAAAGGTCATAATTTCCCTTTAAAGCTATCGTTACGCGCAGTGTGGGTTCGCTGAGCGTCGCTGATGGCTGAATTTGTCATGACCCGAACAATCCATTAAATGAGCCGTTCCATAGACCAAATGTGCGTAGTCTTAATACAAAGTAGCATACAGGCAGAGGTTATTCGTTACGCAAGGCTGTCAATTGCGCTAGCATTACACATAACTGTCATGCTGCTGTCAGTCCATACCCACCTCGTGCTGCTGTCAGTCCACACCCACCTCATGGTGCAGTCAGTCCAGACCCACCTCATGCTGCTGTCAGTCCACACCCACCTCATGCTGCAGTCAGTCCACACCCACCTCATGCTGCAGTCAGTCCATACCCACCTCATGCTGCTGTCAGTCCACACCCACCTCATGCTGCTGTCAATCCACACCCACCTCATGCTGCAGTCAGTCCACACCCACCTCATGCTGCAGTCAGTACACACCCGTCTCATGCTGCAGTCAGTCCACACCCACCTCATGCTGCAGTCAGTCCACACCCACCTCATGCTGCTGTTAGTCCATACCCACCTCATGGTGCAGTCAGTCCACACCCACCTCATGCTGCTGTCAGTCCACACCCACCTCATGATGCTGTCAGTCCATACCCACCTCATGGTGCAGTCAGTCCACACCCACCTCATGCTGCAGTCAGTCCATACCCACCTCATGCTGCTGTCAGTCCACACCCACCTCATGCTGCTGTCAGTCCACACCCACCTCATGCTGCTGTCAGTCCACACCCACCTCATGCTGCAGTCAGTCCATGCCCACCTCATGCTGCAGTCAGTCCACACCCACCTCATGCTGCTGTCAGTCCACACCCACCTCATGCTGCAGTCAGTCCACACCCACCTCATGCTGCTGTCAGTCCACACCCACCTCATGCTGCAGTCAGTCCACACCCACCTCATGCTGCAGTCAGTCCACACTCACCTCATGCTGCTGTCAGTCCATACCCACCTCATGGTGCAGTCAGTCCACACCCACCTCATGCTGCAGTCAGTCCATACCCACCTTATGCTGCTGTCAGTCCACACCCACCTCATGCTGCAGTCAGTGCACACCCACCTCATGCTGCTGTCAGTCCATACCCACCTCATGGTGCAGTCAGTCCATACCCACCTAATGCTGCTGTCAGTCCATACCCACCTCATGGTGCAGTCAGTCC
>JAXIVJ010008745.1:0-2500 GCA_036785665.1 Chirona hameri | reverse complement strand
CGATAATACGGAAATGCGATCTTCACGGTTTCTTCCTAACTGCCTCAAGTATGAAGGAGTTACATCGGTTTACGGTGATTGCAACAAGTGAAAATTGGTTGATGTTAATGAAATATTATACAAATTGCATGGCAGAGCGGTTTCAGGGGCTTGAAAGGGGGGGGGGGGGGTTCCAGGAAGTATTCAATGCTTAGCGGGAAGCCAATAGAGCGATGTAAAGAGCATTTATAGCTATCAAGATGTAAAAGATAGCTTCTCCTTCCATTATTTGCATGATTTATTACATATAGAGTTGCAGGGGCGTGTTCAGGCACATGAAAAGGGGGTGACTGGCATGGCGATGACGATATGCCAGCGATTACGGCGCAATAGACGGTTAACTTATAATGATATATGCACATATGAGGCCAGGAGAGGGAATACAATAATTTTATTTTGCAGAGGCGCGCTCAGGAATGGAAGAAAGGGGGTCATATTATTGCAAGGAAACTAAGATGCATGGGCCTACAATGACATAAAATACTTCAGTTTTCGGATGAAGCACGCACTACAGGGTACTCTACGAACGATTATGAGATAATAGGCATGTCCAGGTAGGGTAAAAGGGGGGGGGGAGGGTAAGCAATGTGAATTGAAGTTGTAAGTGACATAGTCACTGTTGACTAGTTAGTATCATAATAGCGGATAATATACTTATCAAAAGGTCTTGCGCCTCCCCAGCTTGGATCCTGGATGCGCCTATGATGAAGTACAATATGCAAAAGGTTACTATCTACGATCAGTAACTTATTTATAGTGCTGGGTAGCAACATGCCTGCGGTTAATATTGTTGTCCTATTTGACCTCCTTTTTTCACTAACCTGGAACTGCCTATGGCGAAAAATATGATTTATAACTGTTTTGTCTAATGTCACAATACACACCATTTCATTTATAAAAAACAACATAAAAAATAGTTTTATTCCGCATTTACTTCACCCCGATATTGAGTGACCTGCACACGCCTATGATTTTTGAATTTTCAAAAGTCATCGCCATATATATATATCTTATATATTATATATCTTCAATTCAATTTATATCGATTATCATTAGTTGTGTTAAAATCGGTTGATAAACGTGACTGCTGTATTGGATCACATATACCACTAAAATTGGTAGTTTTGCCCCCCTGTTGCCCCCTATCATAAATTTATATTTTTTTATTTTTTTAGAAATGTAGATCGTGTTGAGGGGAACCAAACGCCGTTTCTTTTTTGAAAATTCAACGGGTAGATCTCGAGATATTCTGTGTGGGGGGGGGGGGGGCGGAATCCGCCCCAATAGGGGTAGCCAGGAGCCTGTTACAAATAGGGTTAATGGAAATATTCACATTTCCTACAAAAATGAAGTTTTCACTTGAAATCGACAGAAGAGACCAAAATATATTGTAAATTATCACATTTTGCATATAAACATTCCTACTGAAAGATATTTCAAGTTAAAGTTGATAAGCGAGCCACGCTTATAATGGTTGGTACTCTCAAGTACTTGGTAACGAATTTCGGTTCCCATCGAATTTTGGGCTTCTCTTGTAATGTTTGTTGACAACATGGTATAGAAAATATGTCTTGCACTCTGTCTATTGTGATTATGTGCCCTTATATACGTAACAATCCACAAACATTGAATACAAAGGTAAACAAATTAGAAGTTAACTTATGCACCCAACGGCGGCCTAGTTGCGACCCTCAATTTTTTAGAAGAAAATATTTTCAACATTAGGAGGATTAGGATTAGGATTTTCAACATTAAGTTTTGTTTGTCTCTGGCTGTATATAACACTATGCTTTAGTTTATCATGCAAAAACATTTCCCCCCCAAAAAAAACTAACATTGGAACAACTGGTAATTAAATTGGAAGTTCACTTATGCACCCAACGGCGACTTATTTAGTGTCGGCGATTTGTTCCATTGACCAATCAAGGATGTTGTCACGCTTCTTGGCGCACTTACTTCATTTCTGGCCCTATGACTTGTTTACAAATAAACATTCAAACCAGAGATAGTGATGAATCATACTGTTCGTCACCATATGTAAGTACATATTTTTTCATCCCAAAATGTATTTTTTTAGATATTTAAAAGTTCTTATTTCACTTCTAAATTGAGGCATGATCAATTTGATACCATACATGCATCGCAGAAAAATGCAGATAAATATATCAAAAGGCGAATATTTCCCTTTAAGATGCAATTTGCGTCCCCCCCCCCCGTACTGGCGCCCTTGGGCATTGGGCCATAAGCATTTCTAGAAGTAAATCGCGCCCTTAGGGATAGGCAAGGCGCCCTGAAAGTCAGATATTAGGCACCCCTATGGAGGCAAATGCCACCCCATGCAGCGGAATCGGTGCCCTATAAACCGGACAAATAAGCGCCCGTACTAGCAAATACCGTGTGTGTCGCCCCCAACGCCAATTTTTCAGAACATTTTTTGACGTGGCGCCCCTGTAGGTGTCCC
>JAXIVJ010008744.1:10000-54092 GCA_036785665.1 Chirona hameri | reverse complement strand
GCAGCCTTTATCATGAGGCTATGAGTGAGCTGCAGCCTCAATTTGGAGACCCGACCACCGTGGTGGATAGCACTCTGACGAGTGTGCTGCAGCATCCGGCGGTAAGGCCGAATGACCTGAGTGCCCTGACTCGCTTGTCACGAGCACTGCATGCGGCGGCGAGCGTCCTGTCGACGATGGATTTCCAGGGTGATCTTACTGCGACTACGAACCTCCGACAAGTTGCCGACCTCCCTTGCTTGACAATGGGGCCAGAGGCACATGCGGAACTTTATATACTTTTGGGGTTGTAGCTACAACTGCATCCTCAAAAACTACAACCCCAATCATGAATATTACAACCCCAACATTGCCAGTGAATGCCTACCCAAGTAAATAAATACTGTAAACGGTACGCAAAACCAAAGCATTTTTCACCAAAGCATTTTTCAATAACAATCATAACAAAACAATTAATAAATATATGAACACAGAAAAGGACAAACTTTAAAATGTTAGTAAAGTTTGTCATAAAATAACATTTAAAATCCAACAATAGGTAGTACATGTAATCCCAAAATTACTTAGAAAGACTATGTAGGTACCCAGGGTGTAGGGTCATATTCAGTTGGGTCATAAACACTAGAACAACACTGCTTACTGACAAACAGGTAACATTTTTGTCAATTTCAGACACCCACAAAATGGCAATCTATAGGTGTTAACATAAAAACATGAGCAAAACAAGATTGAGTGTAGCATATTTTACATTGGGCTTAGTTCTGGATAGGTCACACATTAACATTAGAATGTACCCTTACGCAGTTGGCAAAAGTTATATTACATTTTGAGCTAAAATATGTTTGTGAAATTGACACTTAATGAAGAACTTGAACAATATTATAAATATTTTGGTGTGCGAAAGACGTGAAGGCATACCAATCATCCTGAACTGGAAAAAGACCACAGATAATCATAGACCCAAATCAAATGAATTTAAATTTAGGATTACCACAATCTTCAATTTTTAGCCAGACAAACATTATTTTCACAAGATATACCTGGTCATGGTGTTGAAAAGTAGAGGGCCACATCAGTGAAAGTCATTTTAAAAGAGAATAGCCTAATCCAACATCAATCAAACATCCAACATCAATCAAACAAAAACGCATGTGAAAACAGCATAAATATTGAAAGCAATATACAAGGGCAAAATAAATGTACATATTTTGACATAGCTGCGTCATATTTGTCTCTTTATTAAGCTACGTCAAATTAGCAGTAGATTAATATTGCCCAGTAGTATCAATCTATAATTTTGAGCACGTAGCCTCAGAATGTTCTGAAACTTGGCAGGTACGTCCTCCTTGCCACGCTGAACACGAAAAATGTAAAATTAGTCTGGAACGCGGGATACTTTCAGAGTTATACCGTTTTAGAGATCTACAGTTTGAGTCCCGTCGCCTCAGAATCGCCTGAAACTTGGCAGGTAAGCCATCCTTGCCACGCTGAACACGAAAAACGTAAGATTAGCCTGGAACACGGGCTACTTTCAGAGTTATACATTTTTTAAGTTTTGAATGTCTGTCTTCCTTTATTTGAAACGACTGCGCAAGAATTGGAGGCTTTCCGCGTCAAGTCATATTCAACTGACAGACATTCAAAACTTAAAACGTTATAACTTTAAAAGTCCGTATTCCAGGATAATTTTACGTTTTTTCGTGTTTAGCGTGGCAAGGAGAACCTACCTGTCCAAGTTTCAGGCAATTCTGAGCGACGGGCCTCAAAATTATAGATTGGGCAATATCAATCAGCTGCTAATTTTACATTAGTCTTTTATTATTCCTAAAAGGCAGGGTACTAACTCTCGCCACTACGGGGGGTGGGGCCTGACAGCCCCCCCCCGAGGTTATCTTGAATAACTTTTTACACATGCTATGCATCTTACTGACATTTTTGGTAGTTGATTTTACAACAATTATACGTAGGCTGTAAATTTTAATTGAAATTGGTTGAGTAGTTTGGGAGATAAACATGTTTTGATGACGTCATGTTGGTAAAAAATTGAGAAATATTTCAAATCGTAGAGAACAGAGTTTTGAAACAAATTGCAAACGCAATTAACCAAAGATACAAAATGGATTTTCTTTAAAATGGCGATCTCGGATTTTACAAATTTGGGGTTTTTGACCTCTAATTTTTTTTCTTAAATCCCCACAAAATCAAAATTTTCAAAGATATTAGAAAAACCGGAATATATGTGAGAGTACTGAGTATGAAAAATACCCATACCAAATTTCAAAGCAATTCTTCATTTTTGACTGAGTGATGCTCTCTAAGTGTAAGAAACTGATGACGTCATTTTTTTAATAACGTTTTTTAACTTTTTTGACAAGATACGAACAAATAATTACCTTTTTTGTATTTCTGAGCCAAAACTGGTCTAAGAACATGCCTTTTTATTTACATTTATCAATGTCTAATTTTGATGTTTCTGCAGAGCAAAATCTCTGTTCTGGACGTGGTAAATCCGAGGTCATTCACTTGACCTGGAAGGTCACCTGTTGACCTGAAACCTAAAAATCGTATACTGTTAGATTCCTCTCATGACAGGCAACATGCTGGTTCTTACGTATTGCTCTAAGTTGCTTGGTTTGGAAGTTAACAGGGGGCCCTGTCAGCCCCCCGTAGGGTGAAGGTGAAAAAGATCCGTAGGGCGAGGGTTAATCAATCACCGAAATGGACCACTTTCTCATTGACTTCCATGTTAAAGCATCACCATTTATTTCTCAAGCTTTTATCCTAACCTTACCTAACCCACCTCACCTCACCTCACCTCACCTCACCTCACCTCACCTCACCTCACCTCACCTCACCTCACCTCACCTCACCTCACCTCACCTCCACGCACCTCACCTCACCTCACTCTCTCCCTTGGAGTCAGTTTACATATTTTTAAAGAAGTCCATCGGCCGAAGCCCAGAATCCTCAATATGTTGTGATGTTTCGGTGATTTTAAGTCATTTACGGTGATAAAAGTTAGTCATTTCGGTGATGGGATTAATATATTGCCTTACTAAAATAGTGTGTTTGGTTCTCGCCTAATTTGTTTGCTTGTACATGGGTGGAGAATCCTATAGGGCAGCCCGGCTGCGGGCCGGGGCAACTTCAAAGTTGCCCCGGCGGGGCCGGGGCAGCCACTTTGAGAGACCTTTTTTGCAAGACCTTAGTTATTATTTAAAAAGAATACTGAAACGCAAATATAATCCCAGCATAAAAATGCATACTTGGTACGACTATCTGTGAAAAATATGGGTAAAATTGCGCTTTCGGTGCGCTTTCGAAATGGGGGGGGGGGGTAGTCAAGGGAGCTGAGCCTTGCCAATTTTGTCTTAGTGAACACCTCGGGCAGGTCAGAAAACTTATATTTTCGGGGGAGGCACAGTTGGGGTCGTTATCTCCGGTCTAAAGGAGGCATATTGTCCGATCTAAAGGGGTGCCGCCGGCACTCACGACTCAAGGGGCGCCACCTACACTCGAGAGTGGCACCTTCGGTGTCCAGACGCCCAGGAGAGGCGCCCTCAATCGTGATTCCCCCCGCATGTCCATGAAGTTAGCGACGGATTCGGATTCGAATTCAGCGTCGAGTAGCGATTCGCTTCAAAATGTGGTGGCAGGTCAATTGGGGCACGCTGATCACGAAAATGGCATTCATTTTGACATTCACGGTAATCTTAACCGAAGTTATTGTCCGATCGACAAAATAATGGTCTCATTCGATTCCTCGGGGCAGTATATAGCCGCAGCCTTCGCAACCTCACTCGTAGCAAATGACATTGGCCCTCAATTTCAAAATCAATGGCGATTGGATTATAACTTCGGGTCGTTTTAAGTCCTTCGACCTTGAAATTGAGGGTCAAGGTCATTTTCCACGTGAGGTTGCAAAGGTTACGGCAGATACTGACTCGAGGAATCGAATGAGACCATTATTTTGTCAATTAGACAATAACATCGGGTCGATATTAACCCGAGGCATCGAATGAGACCATTATTTTGGCGATCGGACAATAACTTCGGGTTAGTAATATATTATAGGGTTATTATATATAACTTCGGTACGTCAGTCCTTTGACCTTGCAAATGAGGGTGAAGGTCATTTGCCTCCAGTGAGGTTCCGAAAGCTGCGCCTAGATATTGACCCGAGCAATATAATTATACCATTATTTTGTTTTGCGATCGAACAATAACTTCGGGTCGTTTTGAGCCACCCCGTCCTTTGACCTTGAAGATGATTTTGAAGATGACCTTAAATGTCAAAATTAATGTCATTTGCGTGATCAGCGCGCCCTAATTGAACTGTTCCCACATTTTGAAGCAAATCTCTACTCGACGCTGAATTCGAATCCGATTCCTTCACGGACATCCCCCGCCACGTGCCCCCTAGGGCCCCTTGGTTGCGCCCCTGTCCTCGGCCGGGGCAACTTTGAAAACAATTATCCACCCATGGCCTTGTGAGTTGTGGGAAATATCAAATATGTTATATGTATTTGTATATCTCACTGTAATATATAAAAGGACCGGACCTGGACCATTGGCATCACCAGGAGGAGGTGCCTTTCTTGCAAGAAATGGCTAGTTGCTGAGTCACACCATTTATGTACAACCTTAATAATAGCTACCATGAGGTAGTCTTTGCCTACTTTGACCCAACCATGATACTTTCAATTTGTTAAGATTGCACACCTCGCTGTTGCTAAAATACGTCAGTAATGAGGTAATACAACTTATGTTCATTCTAAGGTGTTAAACTTCAATTTTGCACATACTTCGTTTGTATCATTAGTCGCTTTTACTACCCCCCCCGTCGCCGACTCAATTACAACCCCAACGAAAAACAAAAAGTTCCGCCTCTGGCCAGAGGGAGATGGAGCTGTTGTCCCGTGTGCCAACGCTGGTGGATTTAGACCTGTGGCTGAAGGACATTGCGCTGGCTGGCCGCCGCGCCCTGCCGGGTCTAGACTGCAGCGTGAGTCTGATACAGCTGAGATGAAGCGACCTGGAGACAGCAGGGGGCCGTCAGCACCCCGAGTGCGGGATCATCACAAGCCGGACACCGACACCTGGCGCACCACTTTGGTCACGCCAGCTGGGGTGGAAGACGAGTGCAAGGTATGCATGTCAGGAGCACACCAGTTGAGTGAATGCCCGGCGCTGCTTGCGATGTCGCACGAGGAGCGTGTCCAGCTGGTGCGGGACAGTCGTCGCTGTTTCAGCTGCCTCAGTGACTCACATTGGGCGAGAAAGTGCCGGAAAAGGATCACCTGCGGAGAAAATGGCTGCAAGGGAAAGCATCATCATCTCCTTCACGTGCCATCGCCGATTCCGACATGTCCAGACCAGCCAGCTGGATCCGCGGTGAACGGCCCAAGATGCGTGCTGGCCACAGCAGTGCAGATGGCGGCCAGTAAAACCACCCTCCTCCAAGTTGTTGCTGTCAGAATCCACGGCGGGGCAGGATTATATCGCGCGACACTCTCGCCCTGTTGGATTCCGGGGCGGACACGTCTCTCTGTGAAGAAAGAGCTGTCCATCACCGGCCCCCGAGAGGATCTGCGGCTCAGCAATGTCGAGTGTTCCGGTGAAAGCAAGTCTTCAATGAAGATTACGCTCCAGGTGTCACCGCTGTCGTCAGACGGAGAAGCTGAGACTGTGCTAGTGCCAGAGGTGTTCACCGTGCCTAGACTAAATATCCGTCCGGCGACAGTTGACTGGAGCCAACGTGATACATGGACTCATCTGGCAGAGATAGAGGTGCCGGATACCAATCACAAGGAAGTAGAGCTGCTGCTGGGTGCGAATGTTTTGGAGGCCGCGCTGCAGAAAGAAGCCAGGGTAGGTAAGCCAGGGCAGCCAGTCGCGGTCAGAACACATTTCGGCTGGTGCCTGACGGGAAATGTGACGAGCCTGTGGGGTCGAGAGGTCATGCACGTGGTCAGGAGTCGCTCCGCTGAGGATGAGCTGACTGACAAAATGCAAGACTGGTGGACCACGGAGGCATTCGGCACCGCCTACAACATGAAACAGCCGTACTCGTGTGAAGACCGACACGCTGAGAAGCAAATGGAAAGGACGACACAGTGGCGTGGGGACCGCTTTTTACTGTGGCGATCAGAAGACGCTAAATTTCCTGACAACTACAAGATGGCGATGCGGCGACTGGAAACTACTGAAAGGGCGCTGCGCAGGGCACCGGATAAGGCTATATAGGAGGTAGAGTCATCCGGCGATTCTACAGAATCGTGACGTCAGAGCGTGACGTAGTTCGGGTTTATCGGCCTCCTCAGCCATTGCAGTTAATGCTATTTTGGGGAAAATAAATACCCTCTAGCTCATAAAGTAAAATGTTACGTAAAATAAAAAGACAGTGTTCGAAAGCTCAAAACAAGGCGAATCGAAATTTTATTATTATTTTAGGCTCAGGTGAATATTGAGATCACTAGAGGTCAGCAAAGGCCAGGGCCTTGTTCACGGTCCCCCCTGCGGTTCGGCGGTGACTAGCTGAGGCTCTAAGCCCCGCCCCTTTGATGAACTTTTGATTTGACCTAAACCGCGTGAAATCGGTATGAATCGACGCGTCCTGACGAGACGAAAACGGTGACATCAAAATAATTCCTGTATCTGTATTTTTTTAAAAGTTATTTGCGAAAAACAGTTTTAACCGACCGCAGACGACATGCGCCAGAATTGACTACTGGAGTGACGTAGAAAGGGTTTCTGGACACGTTACGGAGATAGCGATGACACCCGCTGGGCAGGGGCGTCGACACGCGACAAAAACGGGTGCGACTTTTTGCTCGGGGGGGGGGGGGGGCGGCACCTAGCATGGGGGCGGCACCTGGCAAGGGGCGGCACCTGGCAAAGGGTGCATGCATACACGTTCAAATATTTATCTTTCCAGGTTTTTGTCAAGCGAAATTTCGATACCCTACCTGATCGTAAACAGCCGATCGTATCTTATCTTTTCTTCGTTAACATTTCGGTACGTAGGGTTTGCGTGACCGTAAGTTTAACTAGTCCGTTCAGCTCCAACTCCAAAATAGGTATAATAAATATTTTGGGGCATTCGTCCATTAAATTAGGTGCATTGTCGTCGCTGCCGCTGAATGAAGGTCATCCTGGCAATATGTTAAATGAAGCGCTGAAGGGAGTCAACTACACCATGTCAGTTGCCAGATACATTTTTTTTTGGTTTTCAGCGGAGCGCTCTGCCAACTGGGCTCATGAGTGGTCTGTGACGGGCTGTTCTGCAAACATTATTACGGTTTTAGAGCAGCCGTACGCCGTTGTATCTATTTATAACTAATTATTTGCCTGTTGGATTGGATCTCGGTACAGTTTTTCCTAGAGATTCGTTCTTAAAATGCATGCCAATCTTATATTGTCACTTATACATCACTGCCACGCCGAACTACCGCCGTCTGACTTGTGAGTGAATCCTCTCCGAATACCTGAACGAACGCTGCTCCTTGAGTAACACCGTTCCAGGACTCCCGCTCTTCGGAACATTTCACCCTAGTGCTTTTTAGCCATCACCGAACACTCTCCTCCAAGTATCGTCCTCTGCCACGAACGCCTTCACCACCCTCTCCACGTCGACCTGGTCCAGCAGCGACTGATGGATGTGGCAGACAAGGAGATCTGAGAGACGCCTCTCACCCATGCTGTTCCGCAGCCACGTCTTCAATTTGCGAAGTTTGCTGAAGATCCGTTCAGCCTCAGCCGATGACACGGGGACGCACCGTAATATGTCCAACAGCTTAGCTGTTTCGGCATAAGGTTCTCCAGGATAGGGGGCGAGACGGCCACATGCTGCCCCGGTCCTGCTGAGGGGTGAGACGGCCGTACGCTGCCCCGGTCCGGCTGATGGGCGAGACGGCCGTTCGCTGCCCCGGTCCGGCTGAGGGGTGAGACGGCCATGCCCTTCCTCAGTCCCGGTCCGGCTGAGGGAGGAAACGGGCATACGCTGCCCTGGTCTGGCTGAGGAGCGAGTCGGACATACGCTGCCCCGGCCCGGCTGAGGGGTGAGACGGCGGTACGCTGCTCTGGTCTGGCTGAGGGGTGAGATGGCATTTTGTATGTGGATTTTCATGTTATAAAGGTAGGCATGTACTTGTTAGCGGCGCGAAATTTTTACGGTTTTGCCTGATAAAACCCAGAAATATAAGCGGTGTGCCTTGTTGAGGATAATAAGCTAAAAATGATATTCATTCAACTAAGCGTTACGACGAACCGATGACGATGACTATGGCTTCGTTATGACGATGACTACCGATGTGACGCCGCGAAGCGGCGTGAAAATTTTAATTTTAGGTCCTGGAAACCGAAATGTTAATATTGGAACCAGACCGTGAGGTGAGATGGCTTGGGGAGATGGTCCTGGCCTGTTTCCACTATTAGCTCTTCGGTCCAGCGAATTGTGCACCGCTGGAGCAGCTTCCGGGTGCCGATATCCTCGTCTTTGCGTTCGCGTGGCCTTTTTCGGAACTCGGCGAACTAGCTAAACATGTAGCCTGCTTGAAACTTAGAAGTAATATTTTATGAAGGGTATGGGCCCTGGGGCCAGCAATTACCGCCAAGGAGAGCCTCAGCTAGACACTTAATGAAATTATTTTTCCCATTTTCCAAATTTGTATAAACAATTGCGAAATTTGTGTCATGCCGCGAAGCGGCGCGAAATTTTCCCAGTTTTTGACACTAGATAGTTGGATTTTTACTGCACTGCAAAGGAAATTTGTACGATACATTTGTATTTTTTCCCTTAAAAAGTGTGCGTGTGTGGAAGGGGGTCGACCCTCCCCGCCTTCTAAAAGTTGGGGGAGTTTGCCCAGACCTCCCCCTGGACAGGTCCCCCGACCCTCCCGTCGGCGACGCCCCTGGTTGACAAATATTGCAGCACACACTCTCCTGAGAGGAATTGTTTTAAATTGTTTTGCACTACCATCTCCCCTCCCCCCCCCCGAATTCAAAAACGCATCAGACTTATCAAATAACCATTTTGAAACCCAAGAAAACATTGCACCAGGTGGGTCAGAGTACAGCACATTACCGCTCATTATGACCGCGCCGACCACGGATAGCAGGCGCTCCAGCTATAGCAGGCGCTCCAGGCGACGGCTAGCAACCCCTGGGCAGGCTCGAGGGCCCCGTTCACAGACTCAATGGCCTTCTGGATAAGCTTGAGAGGGCCCTGAACAGACTCAATGGCCCCTTGGCAAGCTGAAAGGCCCCTAAGCAGACTCTAATAGCCCCTGGGCGGGTTCGAGAGGCCCCTGAACAGAATCAATGGACCATTGGGAAAGCTCGAGAGGCCCCTGCACAGACTAATGGCCCCTAGGCAGGTTCGAGAGGCCCTTGCACAGACTCAATGAGCCCCTGGGCAAGCTCGAGAGGCCCCTGGGCAAGTTCGAGAGGCCCCTGAACAGATTCAATGGGCGCCTGGGCAAGCTCGAGAGGCCTCTGGGCAGGTTCTAATGGCCCCTGGGCAGGTTCGAGAGGCCCCAAAACAGACTATAATGACCCCCTGGCCAGACTCGAGAGGCCCTGAACATACTCAATTGGCCCCTGGACAAATGGACATTCTCTAGAGGCCTCTGGGCAGGTTTTTGGGGCCCCTGAGTGGGCTCAATGGGCCCCAGGGCATGCTCGAAAGGTCCCTGGGCATGTTTTTACGCCCTTGAGTGGGCTCAATGGGCCCATGGACATGTTCGAGAGGCCCCTGGACAGTTTTTGGGCCCCTCGGTGGGCTCAATGGGCCCCTGGACATGCCCAAGAGTCCCCCTGGGCCTGCTTCGAAAGCCATTCAGTGTCTCTGAGGGCCCTTGACATGCACCAGAGTGACCCTTGCCTAGTTTGAGGGCTCTTCTGTGACTTTTGGAAAGCCATTTAGCTAATGCAAATGGTATCTGGGCCAATCTCGGCGGGCCCCCTGTGACCCGTAAGGGGGGGGGGGCAAATCACGGGTGGAGTTTCCTATTCAAATGGTGGGGGAACTGTCCGACCAACTTTGTGTTTTGTCCCACCAACTTTTGTCAGATTTGAAGGTTTCCTGGCGTTGAAATGGCCATTTTCACCTGAACCATTGCAAACAACCAGTCTATATGACATCTTGTCCCACCAACTTTTTTTTAAAAAGCTCCACCCATGCTTTGTATTGGCTTTGAACTTAGATAGCCATTGTATTTGGCCGTTATTGAAATGGCTAAAATACGAAGGAAATTTTCCCCAAAACTTAGCCGTTTTTAAGCAATTTTAATTAACATTTGCAAAATGGGGTCTAGGCTAGTGCCGCCGCTGATTGGCTGACAGACACTTTTTCACCGAATCCCACCTTGTCAGCCAATCAGCGGCGGTCTACAGCTCAATAATGACGTCATCATCCCAAATCGAAAACCTTAATTTGTATAGAGTTAAGCGACTTTTCGAGAGAAAAAATATCACCATCGTTTTCAGCAGCACTTACTTAATATTTTAAACTACAACCAGCGTATATTTGACAACTTTCAGAAAGGTGAAACATTCCCTTTAAGAACTACTTAAAGGGAAATAATGACCTTTTTCCACTAAAATGGAGTTAGCAATTGAAAGCGCCAGACGAGATCAAAATATATTGTAAATTCATCACATTTTGCATGAAAACTTTCCTACCGAAAGATATTTCAAGTTAAAGTTGATAAGCGTTCCACACTTTTAACGACCGGTACTTGCACTATTTCTGACCTTTTGTCAAGTACTTTTGGTCCTCATCAAACTGCGGGCTTTTCCCGTATTGTTTTTTTTTACGCAATGGAGTGGAAAATATATTGTGCGTTCTGCTTGTTGTGATTATATGCCCGGCGATCTTCTAAAACTAACAGCGATTGGAAAAAGTGGCAATAAAATCGGAAGCTCATCGATGCACATCAACGCGGCATAGTTAGTGGTTGCGACCCTCAATTTTTGCAAATTGATTCATTTGTTTTCAACATTAGAAGTTGTGTATAGTTTTCCTGTGGCTGTATATAACACTATGCTTTATTTTATCATGAAAAATAATAATTTTTTCCCAAAAAAACTAACGAACAATAACACAAAACTGGCAATTAAATCAGAAGCTCATCGATGCACATCGACGGCGACCTATTTAGCGTCGGTGATTTGTTTACAAAGTCATTGTCATGCTTCTCGGCGCACTTAACCATCTCGGCGCACTTGGCGAGTTGTTCCTGATTAGTATACCCAAGTCCCGTAGCAGGCTTTGTTAATGACGTCACTGATGCCATTCTTGTGTAGCATTGCAAAATATATCTGATTTCGAGTTGAAAGCTAATTAAAGACTTATTCAAATTATTGTTTTTAAGTTTGAATTTTCTTGTTAATCATTATTAAAGGTATTTTATCACTGTATTTCATAGTAGTTGACACTTCAGAAACTTGTGACGTAATAATATTGTATCCCATATGCATTTCCCTCACCTTTTGCTATTGTGGCGCAGTGCCGAGTGCTTTGCGAATACTAGCTTGCCTGGGGTTCAATTCATTCCGCTCTTATTTTATTCGAGTTGGTATAGTTTGCATGTTGTTGTTATTCATGACTTATACTGATAGTGAGTCATGCATCACGGATGCTTCACGGATCAGAGCGCTGCTCGAACGCACGCTAGTAGCGCTTTCGTTCTCCATGGCAACCAGGCGTGAGCCAATGAAAAGCCAGAACGTATTCCCTTTCTGGCTTTTGATTGGCTGACGCCTGGTTGCCATGGAGAACGAAAGCGCTACTAGCGGGTATCCGAGCAGCGCTCAGTTTGATCGGAAATGTCACAGAGCCTCCACAAATGCCGCACTCGATGTTAACAATGGTAGGGAAGGACGAATTTGCCAATGACCTTCATGAAGTACACAAGGTACTTGTTTTGTATTTTTTTTCCAAACTTACAACTTTGAATTTGGGAATAATTTTATTTAATTCTTAAATTTAAATAAAATAATTTTAAAAACATAACGGTAGCCTAAGAAATTGTTGCTAACAAAATCAAAAGGTCATTATTTCCCTTTAAGCCTGAGTCTGCACCAAAAAGACATATCGATGGGCCATGGCCGCCATGATACGGCATCACCTTATCAGGATATAGGGACGGCAAATATTCGTTGCGGCACTTGGCTGAGGGGCGGCACCTGGCTGAAGGCGCCACACCAGGCTGAAGGGGCGGCGTCTATCTGAGGGATGGCACCTGGCTGAGGGGCGGCACCTGACTGAAGGGGCGGCACCTGGCTGAAGGGGCAGCACCTGGCTGAAAGGGCGGCACCTTGCTGAAGGAGAGGCACCTAGCTGAGGGGCGGCACCTAGCTGAAGGGGCGGCACCTTTCTGAAGGGGCCGCACCTGGCTGAAGTGGCGGCACCCGGCTGAAGGGGCAGCATCTTCCGAGGGGCGGCACCTGCTGAAGGGGAGGCACCTGGCTGAAGGGGTAGCACCTGTCTGAAGGGGCGGCACCCGGTTGAGGGGTCGGTATCTTTTTGAGGGGCAACACCTGGCTGAAGGGCGGATCTTTCTGAGGGGGCGGCACCTGGATAAAGGGGCGGCACCCGGTTGAGGGGTCGGCATCTTTGTAAGGGGCAACACCTGGCTGAAGGGCGGCATCTTTCTGAAGGGGCGGCACCTGGATGAAGGGGTGGCACCCTTCTGAAGGGGCGGCACCTGGCTGAAGTGGCGGCACCCGGCTGGAGGGGCAGCATCTTCTGCGGAGCGGCACCTGCTGAAGGGGCGGCACCTGGCTGAAGGGGCGACATCCGGTTGAGGGGGCGGCATATTTTCGAGGGGCAACACCTGGCTGAAAGGCGGCATCTTTCTGAGCGGGCGGTACCTGGCTGAAGGGGCGGCACCTGACTTGGGTGGCGTCCGGTCAGTGGCGGCACTTGGTATGTGACGGCGCCTCGTCGAGGGCGGCACCTAGACGGTGGCGGCACATTGGGACATCCAAAAAAGTGGTGCGACTAGTCTGAATGGTCTGTTAGGCGTCGACGCCCCTGCCGCTGGGAATAACCCACTTTCTTGCCCAATTTTCGCCTTCCGATTCTGCATATACGACCTTGCAACACGTCGACCTTGGATATTGCTTGGGATATGTGCCTTGTAACCTTGGGAATTAAGTGGACATCTTGGGATATTTGAGTAATGATCTTGGGATTTCTGAAAAAAAAGTGAATGGCACACTGCCCGGGATGACACTCCCCTGCGCACACATTCAAAAATATTGCGCGTAAGCGACGCGTCATTATCTGCGGTGGAGACGCGGGCGATGGTTGTAGAGCCTTGGACGCGTGCGCCCTAATCCACCAACAACAACATTGGTCGCGTGTAGCAATTCCGTTTTAGCTTAAAAATCAGATCAGTGAAGTGTATAGTAAATATTCAATAATTTCGGCGACAGGAAGATATTCGGGTAATATTGCTACATCCCACTATAGTCTATACCGTGCCGATGATCGGTGAATTCTACGGCGGTTCCTCGGACCCAAAGCAAAAGCTATAAACACATCTAATAACTGAGCGGGGGCCTTGTGGGCCTTATGCGGTAGGCCACAAGTTGTGGCATACCGCATAACCCCCACTTTTTATATTTGTTTTAGCTAAAATCTTATATTTTGCTTATTGAGGAAAATGTGAGATCTTGCGGTGAGTTAAAGGGACTGTACCACCTTTTTGAAAGTTGTTGAATCACACTTAATTGTATGTCAACATGTCAGGCATGGTCAGCTGAACATGTTCATGAACTTTTTTCTGAAAAAAAGTTTATCTGGGAAGATATTCAACTTTTAGGGTGATACTCTGCTTTTGCACACCTTTATATAGGCAAGTTGAATATTGTATACTAATTCTACTCATCTGATTTCATCATAACTCCACTCAAAACAGGGACATTCTCAGTACTTACCCGACAATAATTATTTGTATCACTTGTCAATAGCCTCAGCCGACCGCCTGCAAGGACTCTGCGCCATTACAACTGAAATGTAAACAATGTGGGCGCAGAAATATGTCATATACTAAGGCTGTCATATGACGTCATACCATATGTATCTGGTCGACCACTAAACCCTATCACACTCACTAAACCTCCGTTCCTGGCAGAGCGCAGGATTTGTATTTGAGACCGAAGGTCGGCCGCTACCACAATGGACCTTACTGGATACATATCTTACACATTTCACGCAAAAAACAGCCCACATTTACATTTCAGTTGTAATGGCTTGTTGCGGTCGGCTGAGGCGATTGACTGGTGATACAAATTATTATTGTTATGTAAGTACTGAGAATGTCCCTGTTTTGAGTGCAGTTCTAATGAAATCAGACGTGTATAATTAGTATAAAATACTAAATTTGCCTATAAAAAGGTGTGCAAAAGCGGAATACAACCACTTTTAGTTTTAAGCGGAAAGTTGGGTTGGTGACATGATTTTTTATAATAACAGGGAAATACTTTGTGCTGTCAAATGTATGGCACATTTTTTTTGTCGACATGACATCTATTGCACAGAAAAAGGGAACCACCTGGTGTCTAGGTTGGCTTAAATTGTGAACCACCCGGTTGCGATCAAGAAATGAAAGACAAAAATATTCCAAGGCTGACCTTAAACCAAGTAGACTATCATTACCAGTTGGGTAAAGAGAGATGATGCATAATGTAGCCTGGGCTTTAGGGTAAACCTAAACTGACACATCCTAACCTCAGACTTTTCATGCATCAGAATGTAAACAATACAGACACTAAAGCACAGTGTGTCAGTGTCAATATAATCTGATAGGATGAAAAGTCTGAGGCTAGGATGTGTAAGAGTGAGGCTAAGATTGGACATCCCTATGTATGTCAAGATGAGAATAATTCAAATCTGCAAAAGGATGTGGACTTTAGATTCTGGGAATTTCTGGAGTTAATTTCTGTGATCAGAGCCCTTTGCTGAGTTTGCTAAGCTTAGCTTATGGCCAGACTGGAAAAATTCGCACTACGCTGAAATCCTCAATGACCTAGCATGTGTTGAAATTCAGCGCATAAAAATTTGCACCAAAATTTCAACATCTTTGTGGCAAAATTGAATGTGGTATATATTTAACCTGCGACCCGCTGGGTGGCTAGGAGTGGAATCTTATCCACTCCCAGATTTTCCCCATAACTAAAAAAATATATGATAGATAATGACATAACATACAATAACTCATGCTGCATGTATTAATTATCTTCTCACATTAAAACAAAACAAAAATGATTAAATTTGGGATATAATAACGTTTTAATGACGTCATGTGGAAAAACAATAAATTTACTTTTGAGTCATTGAAAATCAACTTTTGAAGTAAATTGCAAACAGAAAAAGCCAAAAGAAAGGAAATGATATGCCCTGTTTCGAATCAGCTGTCAGCTGTTGCCTATATATATGGCCTTGGGCTGTTGGCAGCAGGGAATAGACTCTGCCCATAGCGCTGGGCTGACGGATTGGTTCCAAATCAGCTGCCAACAAAATGGCAGCCGTACAGATGTGGCGCTGAAAGGACATATTCTGACGCAAGTGCGCGAAAACCAAAAAGATAATCATACAGCAAAGGCTGGAAAGTGATTGTGAAAGACATGGCAGAGTTTGCTGCTTTCAACCCGAAACAAGCGCTTTTTGACTTGTTTACAAGCCCGCCTTCAACTGCGCCACTGCCGCATGTGCCAATTTCCGTGCCTGCTGACAAAACGTACGCCCTGCACCTACTTCCTCGCAGCACTTGTCAGCAGGAGTATGACGTCACCTGGTATGACGTAGTAGTACGTCATCGATCTTCCAGCGAATCAGGCTCTCTAATTTCGGCTGACAACAGCACATCAGCCGATTTGAAACAGGGCTATCTCAGATTTGCATTTTTGGTTTTTTTTTATCCCTAAAAATAAAAAATAAAATGTTTCATAAGCACCATATCACAAAACCATTGTAAGATATTCATAAAACCAGAACAATATGAGAGAACTAAGTATTGATGATACCAAAACTCAATTTTAAAACAATGTCTTTACTTTTGACTGGCATAGCTATAGTAGAAGTACTCCCTTAGTAGAAGTTACTCATGACATTATTTTTTGGAAGTTCCTTTTTGGCTTTTATTGACCAGCTATAGACAAATAAATGCCACCACCGTATTTCTGAGACAAAAATGGTAGATAAACATTCTTTGTTTATTGATATTGATTCATTTAAAAATTGCATGTTATTTGACCTGACCCTGACCTTTTATGGTGACAAGTTGTGAAAATGGCTCCTATCGAATTATATGTAAATAAGTATGTGGCACATGCCGTTCATAGACCTCCAGTCAATAGTGACTTTTTTACCTGATGACCTGATCTTGACCTTTGCTTACAATTTCACTTTCGCTTCATGCAAGAGATGCATTATAGTCCTTCGAGAGCATCGTGTGCGGTACTAGTCTGAATTTAAGGCTTTGGATGGAAAGTATGGCCCCAAAACTAAAATCTCTCAATTTCGACATTTGACCTGACTGACCTGACATGTGACATTGTTTTGAAACTTTTGCATATGCTTTGGATGCGTCTCATTGAGAGGTTTCGATTACCGCCTTGCGCCTCTCGCTGCGGTTATTGGTTCGGAAGATAACGAGGGGGCTTAAAGGGACTATCCCACCTTAACATTATATTTGAGTTGAGATAGCCATTTTGATGGTTTGGCATTGCAATTAAGTATGGTAGCAGTTAAAACAACCACAATGATCTAATGAAAAAGATAATCGAGTTTTATTTTGACATCTGTAAAAAATAAGGCCCATGTGTATGTATTTGAATAGGGACTCTAAACCGACAGCGTCGTCTCTTTAGCCAACTGGTAATGATAGTCGACTTGTTTTAAGGTCAGCCTTGGAATATTTTCGTCTTCATTTCTCGAGCCCTGGGTGGTTCGCAATCTAAGCCAATCTAGACACCGGATGATTCGCTTTTTCTGCGCAATAGATGTCGATAAATTTTTTTCCATACATTTGGCAGCACAAAGGATTTCCCTGTTATTAAAAACAAATCATATGACGTCATCAACCCAACTTTCCGCTTAAAACTAAAAGTTGAATATCTTCCAAGATAAACATTTTTATTCGGGAAAAAAAGTTCATGAACATGTTCAGCTCGCCTGACATGTAGACATACAATTCAGTGTGATTCGACAACTTTCACAAAGGTCCCTTTAAAGGAAATAGTTGGAGAAAAAAATTGCAACACGATTTGATCATATTTTTCAATACAATTTATTTTTATATTTTCAAAAATGATCATACATCGCGCCGATTCTCGACAGAAGGTCGTTCATTATTTTAATATGTTTTACTTTTGACAAGGAAATGCAGAGCTGGAAAAGGAATGCAGGCGTTTAGCGCCACATTCCTTTTCCAGCGCCGCATTACTTCGTCCAAAAGTCAAATATATTTGTCTAGCCTTTTCAGCCAAGGAAGCTTGCATATATGTTTTTTTTCAACACGGGCTACAACACTACTATCTCAGTCCAAACCCCCATGTTGAGGATGGACCATTTCTCAATCTGCCTCCCCGTTGGGCCAGCGACTCCAACGAGGCGTGGGTAACATTTCCTTTACTGGAGGGTTCTAAACAGATAGGCCGAGCCTTGCCGGTGAACGGCCGTGGCCGACCCGCTGGGCTGGAAGCTGCGCCGAAATTCCGACACTATCAGTTACGCTAGACGGTGCTCTGAAATTGTGTAGGCCTACAATCGGTCCTAGGCCTACAATCGGTCCTAGGCCTACAATCGGTCCTAGGCCTACAATCGGTCCTAGGCCTACAATCGGTCCTAGGCCTACAATCGGTCCTGGGCCTACAATCGGTCCTAGGCCTGCAATCGGTCCTAGGCCTACATTCCCCTGTTTTGTTGGCCTACAATCGGTCATTTACGCTGGAAGTTGCGCCGAAATTTCGGCATCGGTTTATTTACGCCGCACGTTGCGCCGAAATTGCGGCGCAATCGGTGATTTACGCTGGATGCTGCGCCGAAGTTTCGGCGCAATCTGCCAGTTACGCTGGACATGTCGACGATAACATGGATTTTTTCTCCAGTCTGGGCTTATGGCATGTCCCAACTATACTGGTAGACGCCCCACCATTAGTAATTAGTTAATCCCTATAATATACCTACCGATTATATAGAAAATATCACATTTAGTAACTATGGCTGTCTTCCCAAAGATATTTTGCACTATAACTAATTATATCTTCAACAATTAATATCTTGCCGCTTCCGTCACCTCGCCTGTCGCCAAACCTTGTTTACACGCCAGCTGACTGACTGTGTTCCCGGTTAGTTTACTTGATAAGATCAAGATCAAATGATGTCTACGCCATTGGAACAATTAAAGCATCGCTACTAAATTGTAGCTGAAGTATTTTAGGTTAGGTTAGGTTAGCGAAGCGTTCTTTGTGGGTCTGCTGGCTCAGTGGGTCTGCCTTATTCCAATGACGTCATGGGCGATCCTTATTTTTCCAAGTAGACACACTGGATTACATAGATATGTTGACGCTTGTGGTGGGTGAGCACAGTCGTGACCCTCCAGAAATATTTGTGTTCCAACATGGTTAGGTAAGATATAACATTGCTCTAAATAACATAACAGGCACGTAATAGTGTCTTGAAAGTGTAGTGACCAAATAGTTCAGTAATAGTTTTTATCAGTTTTGTAATAGGGGCTGTTCCAGCGCCCTCACCCGGATTAGGTTGAAGCCTTATTTTCTCCACCGGCCGTTCCCGCGCCTCAACTCAAATCGGTTGAGCCTCTACCAACCTCAACCGGATGAGCAAAATCTCAACCGCTCGTGGAGCGGATGAGATCGGGCAAAGTCGGTTTACGGCAGCTATGGCGCACCAGACACACTTTTGTAAAAAAAAATCGGCGCCATTCGCGAACCACCTTCGCGGGTGAAGAGTATTGTGGACAGCTTTTGCATGGATTCCATCGTTGTTTAGATCTATGGTAAACGCATGGTGGATACAAATACCTCAACAAATTTCTGACACGCACGGCAAAACGCAAAACTGCGAGGAATAAAATAATGGCTGTATTACAGCGGAGACCATAACCGTGACCGTGATGAATTCGCACCCAAACAAATGATCGCCAACAGCTGATATTCCACCGAGTCTATACCGCTCGTTCCCGCGCGCCGCTCCACCGCACCTCCACCGGGCACGCCTCAACCTATTCCGGGTGAGGGCGGGTGAGGGCGCTGGAACAGCCCCATAGTTAAGTTTTCTACATCTAAAACGCTGTGGGATTATCGCCAGTTTGACCCATGTCCCTGACCCATAACAAGGTTACGCAATCCATTTAACTGGCAGAGTTTAATGGAGAACAACGAAACCGCAAAAACAACTAACAACAAAATGTCGATGTGTTTTCAAGTTGGACACAGTCTCCTTGCCCAGCCCCTGCCATCAGACCTGTTTATGACTATTGCCACTGACCACAGTTTATTCTGGTCATGAGCGAAAATGGAGAGGTGCAGCACCAAACCCATCTTGCCAGGGGGGGGGGGGGGGGCAAATTTCCCGTCCAGTGATCTACCCAAGGCCATAGAGACTAGGTAGACCCGTCCGGGGTAGGCAGCGAAATGCGTGATGTCACGGGCACGTGACGTCACACGCTCCCTATTCAAATAGTGTTAAATCGACCTACTTTCGCGTCCTACCATTTGCATACCTTAGGTGCCAGAGGGATCAATTGAGCACTAAATGATAGATTGAAATGTCCTCTACAGCTCGCTTTTGGGACATTTTCTCCTAAATTGCAAGGGTAAGCCGCTAGAGGATGTCAAAGCGAGGCATGCAACCGAGCGAAGCCCATGCCCATATAAGGCAATGTTTGGATTTTTACATCTGGATTACACTTGTTTCACCTACAATTATGTTGAAGATCGTTGAGTGACGAATGCGCCACCGTAAATAAACTTGGCGGCCGCGCCGGTCGAAGGCGTAATTCTTTTGGTAGACCGAGAAGTGCCACAAGACGGTCTACGAAAGGAAATACGCTTCTCCCGATTCGGCCACCCCATTGGTGGAAATCGAGCTGGAAAGTGACGCCATGGGACAGGGTGGACACGTTACGGAGATAGCCATGACACCCCCCTGTGATCTACCGGCTGAGCTATGTCAGCAGAAAAGCTGTCACCATGCTACATTTGTTTTCAAAATACATGGTTAAAAAGGTCTGAAAGTATGCCATTTTTTTATTTTTGTTTTGTTTTGGGGGGGGGGGGGGGGTGGGTGGGTTGTGAGCCTTCTTTAGTGGACTGCTTCCAAAACATGTGGTGAAAGCAGTCCACTAAGGAAGGCTTAATCAAAAATATACTTTAGACACCTTTTCTGTGCTTTTTCCATAACATGAGGATGTCCTTCCGTGGTATAGGGGAAAAATCGGAATATGAGCGGCCCGACCCGACCCGGCCCGTGGCGACGCTTTTGAGAAGCTAATATATCTACAACCGCACGTCCGATTGACAAGCGGGTTTCTTTGCTGAGTAGCCCCATCCAACCAAACCTGTTTGAGATCGGTGCCGACTCATGTCGGTCACTACCACTGCACGTGGCGCGTGCCGCGTGAGGGGTGTTGAAAAGTGTTTTCTCTCAAAAACACCGCAACGGCTGGGCCGATTGTGTTCAAATTTGGTGTGTGGTTAGGGACCTCTCAGCCGCCACTTTCCCACAAGTCAGGGGTGGGTGCCTCTGCACGTGCGCACGTGCACACCCCTATTCTATATCTCAGGAACGGCTGAGCCGATTGTGTTCAAATTTGGTGTGTGGATAGGGACCCTCCGCCGCCGCCTTCCCACAAGTCATGGGTGGGGGTGGCTCTGCACGTGCACACCCCTATTCTATATATCAGGAACGGCTGAGCCGATTGTGTTCAAATTTGATGTGTGGTTAGGGACCTCCAGCCGCCAATTTCCCACAAGTCATGGGTGGGGTGCCTCTGCACGTGCGCACGTGCACACCCCTATTCTATATATCAGGAACGGCTGAGCCGATTGTGCTCAAATTTGGTGTGTGGATAGGGACCCTCCGCCGCCGCCTTCCCACAAGTCATGGGTGGGGGTGGCTCTGCACGTGCACACCCCTATTCTATATATCAGGAACGGCTGAGCCGATTGTGTTCAAATTTGATGTGTGGTTAGGGACCTCCAGCCGCCAATTTCCCACAAGTCATGGGTGGGGTGCCTCTGCACGTGCGCACGTGCACACCCCTATTCTATATATCAGGAACGGCTGAGCCGATTGTGCTCAAATTTGGTGTGTGGATAGGGACCCTCCGCCGCCGCCTTCCCACAAGTCATGGGTGGGGGTGGCTCTGCACGTGCACACCCCTATTCTATATATCAGGAACGGCTGAGCCGATTGTGTTCAAATTTGATGTGTGGTTAGGGACCTCCAGCCGCCAATTTCCCACAAGTCCGGGGTGGGGTGCCTCTGCACGTGCGTACGTGCGCACTTTTTTGTATCTCAGAAACTACTTGCCCTATCGAGTTGAAATTCACCATACATTTCCTTGGCGCTCGCTCGTTGATCGCCGACTGCGGCGCCGTACTGGTCTTACTAATGTGTATAATTTCGAAACAGTCGGTGGGCCGGGCATCAAGGTGGCCGCCGCCAAGTCTCGAGAGTCGGTGGGCCGGGCATGCCTTGTCTTCTGGCTGATGACGTCACGAAAGGATGTTTATGAAACGAGCTGATGACGAATTCGACTGAGGTGTCGATTGTTGTTGACGTTGGTGATGACCAGGGCAGCTGGTGGCTCCAGCAGGATGGGGGGGGGGAGCTCCTCACGTGCAACAGCACGATTGCATGGCTGCAACAACACTGACATGACATGATCATGATCATGACATGGCCATCATGGCCATGTCATGATCATGTCATCAGCCGGAAGACGAGGCATGCTTAGCCCGCCCACACTCTCGATCTGACCCCCACATTTATTTTTGCGGGAATACCTCGGGTCAAAAGTATATCAGGATGATTCCCAGAAACTGTGAGAACCGAAACAAGCCATCATACGAGATATTCGAAACATTGGCGAAGAAACGTGCTCCAACTCATCTGTGATGTTGAGAAAAAACTAGCCGATCTGTCCCTCGCAAGAAAATGAGCACTTTGGGCACGTGCTGCGGTGAAGACTGCATAGTGTTCAAATCTATACCATGTTTGATACAAAAATGCCGCGAATTGTTCTTCAAAATGGTGTATTGCAACAATGTATGGGATGCATATTTGTGGATTTTTGTTAAATAAAAAGTTAAAGATGTACATTTTTTCTTTCCACCCTGTAGTTTGGCCTCCCACTCCCAAAGGGATGATGTAGGTAGTCCTGTTGTACTGCTAATCTGGGGAAGGAGTAATTATGGGGGTGCCTGGCTCCCCAGACCCCCCCCCCCCCCCATTGGTGATGCTCATGCTACAGATCATCCAGGTCAGGAGAAAATATAAAATACTGAAATAATTTGAACCCACATTGCCAGGGTGGGCAAGTTTCCCATGTAACATTACCAACTGAGCATCATTTGTGTATTGCTGTTTCTCATCTAACATTACCAGCTGAGCATCATTTGTGTATTGCTGTTTCTCATCTAACCAGTTGTCTTTGCTTATCAGGTTCATCTAACAAGTTGTCTTTGCTCATCAGGTTCATCCTGAACGACCCTCTTAAAGCCGAAACGTGGGCTTGAAGAAGCCAAAACCACCAAGGAAATCTGCCAAGACCTTGGCTGACCCCTGCAATCCGCCAAGATGATGCGTCGTTCAACCGAGAACCGGCGCCGCTCGTCGATGCGGGCGCCGAAGCGCGTCTCCGACTCTGCCGTGAAGTCTGCTGTGAAGCCCAGCCGGCCGGTGTCATCCGCCGGTCCCGGCAGCACCGTGAAGAGCCGCCTGCCGCGTCCGTCCTTGACGGGGCCTCGGGCGGGGGCGGCCAGCGCCGGACCGCGGACGCAGCGCTCAGTGGCAGGTGCGTACAGACCAGGCGCCGTGTATGTTGATGAGGGTCGAGTGATGGGACAACTTGGACGAGACCTTGTGCTTTAAGTGTTTTCTGATAAGCCGGCTGATAGCGTTGGATTGTACATTCCATTCTAACACCGTTGCCGCCCCTCCGCCCGGCAGGACCGCCGGCCCGCTCTCGCCTCACGGTCGGCGGCCCTCGGCTCAGCGCCTTCACCCCTCAGACAGCGCGCCGCCCGCCGGGCGCCGCCACCGCCAGCAAGGCGGCGCCCAGCCGCCTCAGCGTCGACTCCCAGCGCCGCCTGAGCAGCCGCGGCTCGGGCGTCGGAGCCAACCGGCAGCGCTGCCCCGACCCGCGGCCCATCTCGGACAAGGCCTACTGGCAGCCAGCCACGCACCGTGTGGTGCAGTTCCTGGCGGAGCGTGGCTACCATGAGAACCGCCCGCCCGTCACCTACAAAGACCTCATCAAGTGCACCGGGAGGGACTTTGATGTTATCTTCTCGTTCATCTACGGGATGTTCAGTCCCAACTTCAGCATGGCGCAGAAGAAGAGAGAGGAAGAGGTAGGTGAACATGATGATGATTATTTGGGTTTTCGGGCGCTCTGACGGATAGGTCATTTGGCGCCCATAACGAAAGTTATCCCGTCACTATGGCGAGTACACTGTAGATAAGCCACTGGTAGAGATGTAAGCAAATAGTTTGTCTTTGTGTAGAACAGCTGAGTCGTCCCCTAAAACTTGACACCTGGTTACCTCGTAGGTGAACAGATCTTAAACAGTGCTACCTGGGGCATACCAATATCGATCTGTGCTGTTATACGCTAAACGCCATCTATTGTATACGTCTATTACGACCTCTGTTGCGGTTTCTGCGCACACCGCAGCGCTCAACAACTCCAAAACAAACTCGTCACCGTGAGCCCCGCTCTTGCAACTCTGTTAACCTCACCACCTTCATCTCCATCTCGTTTCTCTGACCATCACTCCACCCTCCTCTTCCGCAGGTCCCGGCGCTGATGAAGATGCTCAATTACCCGGGGCTCATCACCAAGTCGCACCTCATCACCATCGGCTGCGCACACAGCTGGCCCTCGATCGTGGGCGTGCTGGACTGGCTGTCGGAGGAGGTGAACCTCTCCCTCGGACCGGCCGGAGACGAAAGTGACCCGGTCCTCCTCCTGCTGCCCACCGTAGACAATGATGGTGAGCCGCCGACCCCGGGATGGCCTCCCACCGGTAGTAATGATGGGTTGCGCCCCAGGCTGAGCGTACCGAGATGCCCCAGGCTGAGCGGACCGAGATGCCCCAGGCTGAGCGGACCGAGATGCCCCAGGCTGAGCGGACCGAGATGCCCCAGACTGAGCGGACCGAGGCGCCCCAGACTGAGCGTACCGAGATGCCCCAGGCTGAGCGGACCGAGATGCCCCAGGCTGAGCGTACCGAGATGCCCCAGACTGAGCGGACCGAGATGCCCCAGACTGAGCGGACCGAGATGCCCCAGACTGAGCGGACCGAGATGCCCCAGACTGAGCGGACCGAGATGCCCCAGACTGAGCGTACCGAGATGCCCCAGGCTGAGCGGACCGAGATGCCCCAGGCTGAGCGGACCGAGATGCCCCAGGCTGAGCGTACCGAGATGCCCCAGACTGAGCGGACCGAGATGCCCCAGACTGAGCGGACCGAGATGCCCCAGACTGAGCGTACCGAGATGCCCCAGGCTGAGCGGACCGAGATGCCCCAGGCTGAGCGTACCGAGATGCCCCAGGCTGAGCGGACCGAGATGCCCCAGGCTGAGCGGACCGAGATGCCCCAGACTGAGCGTACCGAGATGCCCCAGGCTGAGCGGACCGAGATGCCCCAGGCTGAGCGTACCGAGATGCCCCAGACTGAGCGGACCGAGATGCCCCAGACTGAGCGGACCGAGATGCCCCAGACTGAGCGGACCGAGATGCCCCAGACTGAGCGGACCGAGATGCCCCAGACTGAGCGGACCGAGATGCCCCAGACTGAGCGGACCGAAATGCCCCAGACTGAGCGGACCGAGATTCTCCAGACTGAGCGGACCGAGATGCCCCTGGCTGAGCGGACCGAGATGCCCCTGGCTGAGCGGACCGAGATTCTCCAGACTGAGCGGACCGAGATGCCCCTGGCTGAGCGGACCGAGATGCCCCTGGCTGAGCGGACCGAGATGCCCCAGGCTGAGCGGACCGAGATGCCCCAGGCTGAGCGGACCGAGGTGCCCCAGACTGAGCGGACCGAGATGCCCCAGACTGAGCGGACCGAGGCGCCCCGGACTGAGCGGACCGAGATGTTCCAGACTGAGCGGACCGAGATGCCCCAGACTGAGCGGACCGAGATGCCCCAGACTGAGCGGACCGAGATGCCCCAGACTGAGCGGACCGAGATGCCCCAGACTGAGCGGACCGAGATGCCCCAGACTGAGCGGACCGAGATGCCCCAGACTGAGCGGACCGAAATGCCCCAGACTGAGCGGACCGAGATTCTCCAGACTGAGTGGACCGAGATGCCCCTGGCTGAGCGGACCGAGATGCCCCTGGCTGAGCGGACCGAGATGCCCCAGGCTGAGCGGACCGAGATGCTTGGGTGGAGGGCGCGAGTTTTGCCGGTGGTGGCTGGTTCTATCATAATCGTCACGGGGAACTGGGGGGGGGGGGGGGGGGGGGTTTGTGATTCGTTGTCCCAGACTCCCAGACTATCGGGGAACAAGTGTCTGCTCCTGATCTTGGTTAGATACGTAATTAGCACAGTCATGTTTGTTTTATAATGAACGAGTCTTTTCAACAAGCACACCCGTGTTCGGCATACCTCGCGTCGGCCAATGTTATCTGTGCATTCAGGATGCGTGTCCAACAGAGAGCAAGCTGTTTGGTTCTCTGTTTCCTGCTATATGCCCCTCGCTTTGCATCTTCCCGCCGTGTGTGTACGTTCCAGTGTCCACTCACCGGCCCCGCGTGTAACGTGCCTCTCGGTCGTCTCACGCCCCCTCCTGCCCCCTTCCGTCCCCACAGGATTCCCAGAGATTGACCGGCAGGAGTGTGTGCTGCTGGAGCACAACCTGGCCACCTACAATCGCTGGCTCGCCAACCAGGAGCAGGGGAATGATGTGGAGGCGCAGGCGCTGACGGACGCGCTGGCTGCCCTGCAGACCACCGACCCGGCAGAGCTGAGACGGCTGGAGGCCGAAAACCAGGTGGGTGCAGCGTGCAAGGCTGGTGTGTGAAGGGTAGGGGGCTGGTGTGTTAGCAAGCTTTGTGTCCCGGATTTGATCCCGGATGAAATGATGGCCTGCATGCAGACTGTATAGCGACGGACCGGCGCCCCGCCCCCCTCCCCCGACTGACTTTTGACATCCTTAGTGTTCATTGATATGATTTCGCTTTGTGTATGTGCCTGTGTGCTACAGTACTGATAGTCTCCCCGTGAACATGTTTGCTTTTCAGACTGTATATCCCCACATCGGCGTAGACCTGCATCACTGACGGCAGCGTTCGTTTATATCCGCTCCACCGACTCTTACCCTCTCCCTGTGCACTGCAGCGTTTGCGTCGAGAGGCGCCCGACCTGAGTCGTCTGGAACAGCGGGCGGAGGAGCTGGCGCAGCGGCGTGACACTGCCGACACGGACGCCCGCCGGCTGGCCGAGTACGTGGCCGGCCGACGCGAGCAGCAGGCGGAGCGGCTGAGTCAGCAGCAGTGGCTCCAGAAGGACACGCAGGAGCGCGCCAGGCTGATGCAGGTGGGAGCAGACTGCGCAGGATGGGGGCAGGCTCTAGGGGACACAGAGACAGGCAGGCGGGGGGACACAGAGACAGACAGGCGGGGGACACAGAGACAGGCGGGGGGGGGGGACACAGAGACAGTCAGGCGGGGGGACACAGAGACAGGCAGGCAGGGGGACACAGAGACAGACAGGCAGGGGGACACAGAGACAATCAGGCGGGGGGACACAGACAGGCAGGCGGGGGGACACAGAGACAGACAGGCGGGGGACACAGAGACAGGCGGGGGGGGGGGGACACAGAGACAGTCAGGCGGGGGGACACAGAGACAATCAGGCGGGGGGACACAGAGACAATCAGGCGAGGGGACACAGAGACAGGCGGGGGGGGGGGGACACAGAGACAGACAGGCGGGGGGACACAGAGACAATCAGGCGGGGGGACACAGAGACAGGCAGACGGGGGGACACAGACAGGCGGGGGACACAGACAATCAGGCAGGGGACACAGACAATCAGGCGGGGACACACAGAGACAGGCAGGGGGACACAGAGACAATCATGCGGGGGGACACAGAGACAATCAGGCAGGCGGGGGGACACAGTGACAGGCAGGCGGGGGGACACAGAGACAATCAGGTGGGGGGACACAGAGACAATCAGGCGGGGGGACACAGAGACAATCAGACAGGCGGGGGGACACAGACAGGCATGCGGGGGACACAGACAATCAGGCGGGGGGACACAGAGACAATCAGGTGGGGGGACACAGAGACAATCAGGCAGGCGGGGGACACAGACAATCAGGCAGGGAGGGGGACACAGACAGTCAGGCGGGGGGGGGGAGACACAGAGACAGTCAGGCGGGGGGACACAGAGACAATCAGGCGGGGGGGGGGGGCGCACAGAGACAGGCGGTGTGGGGACCCAGAGACAATCAGGCGGGGGACACAGAGACAATCAGGTGGGGAGGGGGTGGGGGACACAGAGACAGGTGGTGTGGGGACACAGAGACAGGCAGGCGGGGGGGGGGGGGGGGGCACAGAGACAGGCGGTGTGGGGACCCAGAGACAATGAGGCGGTGTGGGGACCCAGAGATAGTCAGGCGGTGTGGGGACACAGATACAGTCAGGCAGTGGGGGGGGGGGGGGGGGGAGGGGCGGCGACAACGGACACAGACAGTCAGGTGGTGCGGGGAGTACAGCTGCAGTTGCAGAGTGGTAGTTTGGTTGGTTTTGGTTTGGTTTTGGTGTGTTTTGGTTTGGTTGCGGTGTGTTTTGGTGTGTTTTGGTTTGGTTTTGGTTTGGTTTTGGTGTGTTTTGGTTTGGTGTGCGGCGGCACGCAGGAGAGTGTGACGGTCAAACGGTGTTATCTGCTCTCGTAGTTTGTTCATACTGATGTCTGACTGGTCATCTCGCCGTCTTCTGTGCGGTCTGACTGTCTTTTGATCCGCCTAACCGTCTTCTTTCCCGTCTGTCAGTCTTCTGACTCATCTGTCGGGCCGTCTTCTTCCCCGTCTTCCCGTCTTCTTTCCCGTCTGACTGCCCCCGTCTCCCGGCCAACAGTTGAAGCTTGATCAACTGGATGTCCTGCGGCTGGAGCTCAGAACGCAGGAACTGTCTGCCGAAGATGTGGCCAAGATCGCCCAGCAGCGCACTCAGCTTCACAAGCGCATCGACGAAGTTAAAGAAGAGGCCGAACAGGTTGGTTGATGGAGGGAGCGGGTGGGTGGAGCGGGGTGGGGCGGGGCGGGGCGGGGCGGGGCGGGGCGGGGCGGGGCGGGGCGGGGCGGGGCGGGCATTGTACAGGTTGTTTGCCTTAGATCATCGTCTTTTCATCAGAAATAATGTTTCTTTCAGTGTCTTGGGGACTGTATTAATCGAGGCTAATTTTATATTAGTTTGTTTATAGGGCATTTTCTTAGATCTAAGAAAATGTGATACATCACAAATGTCGATTATTCTTAACCTCCTTTTCCTTTCCTGTTTTCGCCGGACAATTGTAAGCAAAAGGTGGTCGTGCGTCACACACCTGCTCTTTTAGACACATGCTGCATTTTGTGTTCTAAATAAGGAGTAATGCATGTGTTCATGCTCGTATTGGCTTGCCTCCACGCGGCTGCGTCGCTCCAACAGCCTGTCTGTGGGTATCTGAACGACAGCTGCGTCAGTTACCGCCTCCTCCCAACTCCCCCGTTCGGCCGGCGGCAGCTGTCCCGTTCCACAGCTAACCTACCTACCCTTGCCTCCGCTGCAGCTGTCCACAGAGAACGGCGCGCTCGAGATGGAGCTGGCCCGGTCCCAGGCGCAGCGGCAGGCGGCCGCGCGCCGTCTGAACGCTGCCTCGGCGGCGCTGCAGCCGGACCTGCCGGCCCTGGACGGCGTGCAGCTGCGGCTGGCCGGCTCTGAGGCCGACCAGCTGCGTCAGCTGGCCGACATAGAGAGAGCCGTGGAGGGTGCCGAGCGGGCGGCCAGACATCAGCTGGAGCGACTGCAGACCACTCTGTTACAACAGGTCAGAGGCAAGCTGCTGACGCGGCGGCGGGGCGAAAATGGTGACTGAGACGGGCTGTACGATTGCGAGGACCCATGTTTTATGCTTTTATCTCTTACGATATGTAATATAACCGTCTTAGTATGCTCAAATAAGACAGCACGGTGGAACGTTAAACATCAATAAAATAATTGTTACTGGAAAAAATACGCGATGTACCGCCATGCCGGTACGCAGTTACGGAAATACTGCACTTCTAGTCTGCCAGTGGTCGCCGATATCGAAATACTGCAGCTCTAGTCAGTGTGTATGTTTGTGCGTGTGCCGCAGGAGCGCAACACGCGTGAGGTGCGCGGTCAGCTGGAGCAGGCGCGTCAGGAGCAGTTCCACGCGACCAGTCGGCTGCGGCGCCTCGAGGAGGAGGATGCCGCCGACAGCCGGCAGCTGCAGCAGCGGCACGCCGCACTCGACAACCAGATCACAGAGGTTAGAGAGGAGACGGCCCGGTTCAGGTGGACAGATGAGGCAGACCACAGAGGTTAGAGAGGAGACGGCCCGGTTCAGGTGGACAGATGAGGCAGATCACAGAGGTTAGAGAGGAGACGGCCCGGTTCAGGTGGACAGATGAGGCAGATCACAGAGGTTAGAGAGGAGACGGCCCGGTTCAGGTGGACAGATGAGGCAGATCACAGAGGTTAGAGAGGAGACAGCCCGGTTCAGGTGGACAGATGAGGCAGATCACAGAGGTTAGAGAGGAGACAGCCCGGTTCAGGTGGACAGATGAGGCAGATCACAGAGGTTAGAGAGGAGACGGCCCGGTTCAGCTGGACAGATGAGGCAGATCACAGAGGTTAGAGAGGAGACGGCCCGGTTCAGCTGGACAGATGAGGCAGATCACAGAGGTTAGAGAGGAGACAGCCCGGTTCAGGTGGACAGGTGAGGCAGATCACAGAGGTTAGAGAGGAGACGGCCCGGTTCAGGTGGACAGATGAGGCAGATCACAGAGGTTAGAGAGGAGACAGCCCGGTTCAGGTGGACAGATGAGGCAGATCACAGAGGTTAGAGAGGAGATGGCCCGGTTCAGGTGGACAGGTGAGGCAGATCACAGAGGTTAGAAAGGAGACAGCCCGGTTCAGGTGGACAGATGAGGCAGATCACAGAGATTAGAGAGGAAACGGCCCGGTTCAGGTGGACAGATGAGGCAGATCACAGAGGTTAGAGAGGAGACGGCCCGGTTCAGGTGGACAGATGAGGCAGATTACAGAGGTTAGGGAGGAGACGGCCCGGTTCAGGTGGACAGATGAGGCAGATCACAGAGGTTAGAGAGGAAACGGCCCGGTTCAGGTGGACAGATGAGGCAGATTACAGAGGTTAGGGAGGAGACGGCCCGGTTCAGGTGGACAGATGAGGCAGATCACAGAGGTTAGAGAGGAAACGGCCCGGTTCAGGTGGACAGATGAGGCAGATCACAGAGGTTAGAGAGGAGACTGCCCGGTTCAGGTGGACAGATGAGGCAGATCACAGAGGTTAGAGAGGAGACGGCCCGGTTCAGGTGGACAGATGAGGCAGATTACAGAGGTTAGAGAGGAGACGGCCCGGTTCAGGTGGACAGATGAAGCAGATCACAGAGGTTAGAGAGGAGACGGCCCGGTTCAGGTGGACAGATGAGGCAGATTACAGAGGTTAGGGAGGAGACGGCCCGGTTCAGGTGGACAGATGAGGCAGATCACAGAGGTTAGAGAGGAGACGGCCCGGTTCAGGTGGACAGATGAGGCAGATCACAGAGGTTAGAGAGGAAACGGCCCGGTTCAGGTGGACAGATGAGGCAGATTACAGAGGTTAGGGAGGAGACGGCCCGGTTCAGGTGGACAGATGAGGCAGATCACAGAGGTTAGAGAGGAAACGGCCCGGTTCAGGTGGACAGATGAGGCAGATTACAGAGGTTAGGGAGGAGACGGCCCGGTTCAGGTGGACAGATGAGGCAGATCACAGAGGTTAGAGAGGAAACGGCCCGGTTCAGGTGGACAGATGAGGCAGATCACAGAGGTTAGAGAGGAGACTGCCCGGTTCAGGTGGACAGATGAGGCAGACTACAGAGGTTAGAGAGGAGACGGCCCGGTTGCAAATTCCCGAAGTCTAATAACCATTCGCACCAATTCATTTGATTGGTCGAATTCACTTGGATGTGACGTCACTGTGACGTCACAGTCTCCATACCTATTGCGCATGCTCATTGGTTAATCTGGAGGATCTGGAGGCTATTTTTGTGTTGGATCCTGTGAGAAAGGCGGTATATAGAAGGGAGAGTCATTAGGCGATTTGACCACTCCGACCTATAATAATGAATGAAATGTGTGATTCGCTTGTTTCAGCCATTTTCATGTCATCTTTGTTATTGTATTCATGTAGCTATGTCGATCGGAGACAAGAGATCGGCAGTATCACTACACTCTTGTATCGAAATGACTGGTTAGAGCAGTGTTGTTGCGTTACGTGGTATTAGAGGCAATATGTTCATTTCGGTAAGAAGGAAACCATCGAGCAGGTTACGAGAGTTTGTGATTTACGTTGGATCATCGTTTCCGTTTGAGTTCTGGAGACGTTTAGCGCCAGCGTTTTGGTTGCTGCGCGTTGTTGTTTGCTATGGAGTACTGCCGACGGTTTGAGTTGTTTTGAATTGGATATGGCACTTGAGTTGTTGGCGACGATTCGTAATTAAAATAATTGCATGGGCGCCATGTGACCTTCGTTGTCGGAGCGCCCCTAAACCCCAATCATCAATCAATACAATAATTGCAAATTGATTGTGATTAAAATTGCTTCGTGGTTTATCTGGACGTGATACTGCGGCGTCGCCACAGCTGTTTCCTGTCGCGATGGCGAAAAATACACGTCTTTCAAAATTACTATTAACTTCTATTGGCGCGCCTCGACAGGTAATAGAAAACCGAGGTTGACATATAAACGCGTTTTCCGCTTTCTAAACACAGTTGTCGCACGTGTCAACTGAACTGACTTGCTCCGTGCTCGTTTCATGGAATCTCTGGGTGGAAAATTACGTATTTTAAAATTCAACGCCTTACCTTCTAATATTACGTATGCGATCGAAATAAATACGTATTATCGAAATATTCAGGGAATAATTGTCTAACACTGCTACTTTGGTCTACCGCCTGTTTTCAAGTATAAACAAAGCAATATAAATGTAATACAGACGACGAATATAGGTACTGTTGCCTACCGATCTGACATGTAAACGGAGATAAAATGCACTTCTGCCTGACGACCGCGACGTAACGAGAATAAACTATATGTTTCATATGGTGCGCACCGAGGCTAAGCGCATCACACACAGCGATCGCTTCGATTATTGTCGCTTATAGGGCCTTGATTGTCGCGGCCCAGCATCCCATTCAGGGAGGTGCCAACCTCCCCCGGTGGTATAATGGACTCGCCCAGCAGCTATGACGTCTCCTCCAATTCCGAGTGCGAATGGTTATTAGACTTCGGGAATTTGCGGCCGGGTTCAGGTGGACAGATGAGGCAGATCACAGAGGTTAGAGAGGAAACGGCCCGGTTCAGGTGGACAGATGAGGCAGATCACAGAGGTTAGAGAGGAAACGGCCCGGTTCAGGTGGACAGATGAGGCAGACCACAGAGGTTAGAGAGGAGACGGCCCGGTTCAGGTGGACAGATGAGGCAGATCACAGAGGTTAGAGAGGAGACGGCCCGGTTCAGGTGGACAGATGAGGCAGATCACAGAGGTTAGAGAGGAGACGGCCCGGTTAAGGTGGACAGATGAGGCAGATCACAGAGGTTAGAGAGGAGACGGCCCGGTTCAGGTGGACAGATGAGGCAGATCACAGAGGTTAGAGAGGAAACGGCCTGGTTCAGGTGGACAGATGAGGCAGATCACAGAGGTTAGAGAGGAAACGGCCCGGTTCAGGTGGACAGGTGAGGCAGATCACAGAGGTTAGAGAGGAAACGGCCCGGTTCAGGTGGACAGATGAGGCAGATCACAGAGGTTAGAGAGGAAACGGCCCGGTTCAGGTGGACAGATGAGGCAGACCACAGAGATTAGAGAGGAGACGGCCCGGTTCAGGTGGACAGATGAGGCAGACCACAGAGGTTAGAGAGGAAACGGCCCGGTTCAGGTGGACAGATGAGGCAGATCACAGAGGTTAGAGAGGAGACGGCCCGGTTCAGGTGGACAGATGAGGCAGATCACAGAGGTTAGAGAGGAGACGGCCCGGTTCAGGTGGACAGATGAGGCAGATCACAGAGGTTAGAGAGGAGACAGCCCGGTTCAGGTGGACAGATGAGGCAGATCACAGAGGTTAGAGAGGAGACGGCCCGGTTCAGGTGGACAGATGAGGCAGATCACAGAGGTTAGAGAGGAGACGGCCCGGTTCAGGTGGACAGATGAGGCAGATCACAGAGGTTAGAGAGGAGACGGCCCAGTTCAGGTGGACATATGAGGCAGATCACAGAGGTTAGAGAGGAGACGGCCCGGTTCAGGTGGACAGATGAGGCAGATCACAGAGGTTAGAGAGGAGACGGCCCGGTTCAGGTGGACAGATGAGGCAGATCACAGAGGTTAGAGAGGAGACGGCCCGGTTCAGGTGGACAGATGAGGCAGATCACAGAGGTTAGAGAGGAGACGGCCCGGTTCAGGTGGACAGATGAGGCAGATCACAGAGGTTAGAGAGGAAACGGCCCGGTTCAGGTGGACAGATGAGGCAGATCACAGGTTAGAGAGGAAACGGCCCGGTTCAGGTGGACAGATGAGGCAGATCACAGAGGTTAGAGAGGAGACGGCCTGGGTCAGGTGGACAGATGAGGCAGATCACAGAGGTTAGAGAGGAGACGGCCCGGTTCAGGTGAACAGATGAGGCAGATCACAGAGGTTAGAGAGGAGACGGCCCGGTTCAGGTGGACAGATGAGGCAAATCACAGAGGTTAGAGAGGAGACGGCCCGGTTCAGGTGGACAGATGAGGCAGATCACAGAGGTTAGAGAAGAAACGGCCCGGTTCAGGTGGACAGATGAGGCAGATCACAGAGGTTAGAAAGGAGACAGCCCGGTTCAGGTGGACAGATGAGGCAGATCACAGAGGTTAGAAAGGAGACAGCCCGGTTCAGGTGGACAGATGAGGCAGATCACAGAGGTTAGGGAGGAGACGGCCCGGTTCAGGTGGACAGATGAGGCAGATCACAGATGTTAGAGAGGAGACGGCCCGGTTCAGGTGGACAGGTGAGGCAGATCAAAGAGGTTAGAGAGGAGACAGCCCGGTTCAGGTGGACAGATGAGGCAGATCACAGAGGTTAGAGAGGAGACAGCCCGGTTCAGGTGGACAGATGAGGCAGATCACAGAGGTTAGAGAGGAGACGGCCCGGTTCAGGTGGACAGATGAGGCAGATCACAGAGGTTAGAGAGGAGACGGCCCGGTTCAGGTGGACAGATGAGGCAGATCACAGAGGTTAGAGAGGAAACGGCCCGGTTCAGGTGGACAGATGAGGCAGATTACAGAGGTTAGAGAGGAAACGGCCCGGTTCAGGTGGACAGATGAGGCAGACCACAGAGGTTAGAGAGGAGACGGCCCGGTTCAGGTGGACAGATAAGGCAGATTACAGAGGTTAGAGAGGAGACGGCCTGGTTCAGGTGGACAGAGAGGCAGATCACAGAGGTTAGAGAGGAAGCGGCCCGGTTCAGGTGGACAGGTGAGGCAGATCACAGAGGTTAGAGAGGAGACGGCCCGGTTCAGGTGGACAGATGAGGCAGATCACAGAGGTTAGAGAGGAGACTGCCCGGTTCAGGTGGACAGGTGAGGCAGATCACAGGTTAGAGAGGAAACGGCCCGGTTCAGGTGGACAGATAAGGCAGATCACAGAGGTTAGAGAGGAGACGGTCCGGTTCAGGTGGACAGATAATGCAGACTTGTTGCATGGCTACAACTGAAATGCATCCTGTGAAAAACACGCAGGGTATTTTTTAATCGAAAGATTCCGTGAATCATAAGTCTTAAAGGGAAATAATGACCTTTTGATTTTGTTAGCAACAATTTCTTAGGCTACCGTTATGTTTTTAAAATTATTTTATTTAAATTTAAGAATTAAATAAAATTATTCCCAAATTCAAAGTTGTAAGTTTGGAAAAAAATACAAAACAAGTACCTTGTGTATTTCATGAAGGTCATTGCCAAATTCGTCCTTCCCTACCATTGTTAACATCGAGTGCGGCATTTTTGGAGGCTCTGTGACATTTCCGATCAAACTGAGCGCTGCTCGGACACCCGCTAGTAGCGCTTTCGTTCTCCATGGCAACCAGGCGTCAGCCAATCAAAAGCCAGAAAGGGAATACGTTCTGGCTTTTCATTGGCTCACGCCTGGTTGCCATGGAGAACGAAAGCGCTACTAGCGTGCGTTCGAGCAGCGCTCTGATCCGTGAAGCAATCTGTGAAGCATCGGTGATGCATGACTGACTATCAGTATAAGTCATGAATAACAACAACATGCAAACTATACCAACTCGAATAAAATAAGAGCGGAATGAATTGAACCCCAGGCAAGCTAGTATTCGCAAAGCACTCGGCACTGCGCCACAATAGCAAAAGGTGAGGGAAATGCATATTGGATACAATATTATTACGTCACAAGTTTCTGAAGTGTCAACTACTATGAAATACAGTGATAAAATACCTTTAATAATGATTAACAAGAAAATTCAAACTTAAAAACAATCATTTGAATAAGTCTTTAATTAGCTTTCAACTCGAAATCAGATATATTTTTGCAATGCTACACAAGAATGGCACCAGTGACGTCATTAACAAAGCCTGCTACGGGACTTGAGTATACTAATCAGGAACAACTCGCCAAGTGCGCCGAGATGGTTAAGTGCGCCGAGAAGCATGACAATGACTTTGTAAACAAATCGCCGACGCTAAATAGGTCGCCGTCGATGTGCATCGATGAGCTTCTGATTTAATTGCCAGTTTTGTGTTATTGTTCGTTAGTTTTTTTGGGAAAAATTATTATTTTTCATGATAAAATAAAGCATAGTGTTATATACAGCCACAGACAAACTATACACAACTCCTAATGTTGAAAACAAATGAATCGATTTTCAAAAATTGAGGGTCGCAACCACTAACTATGCCGCGTTGATGTGCATCGATGAGCTTCCGATTTTATTGCCACTTTTTTCAATCGCTGTTAGTTTTAGAAGATCGCCGGGCATATAATCACAACAAGCAGAACGCACAATATATTTTCCACTCCATTGCGTAAAAAAACAATACGGGAAAAGCCCGCAGTTTGATGAGGACCAAAAGTACTTGACAAAAGGTCAGAAATAGTGCAAGTACCGGTCGTTTAAAGTGTGGAACGCTTATCAACTTTAACTTGAAATATCTTTCGGTAGGAAAGTTTTCATGCAAAATGTGATGAATTTACAATATATTTTTATCTCGTCTGGCGATTTCAAGTGCTAACTCCATTTTAGTGGAAAAAGGTCATTATTTCCCTTTAAGGTCCTGCCGTCCACCGCACTCGCCTAATCGCCTAGCGGCTGAATTCAACATGGGGGGGGGGGGGGCTATGGGAAGCGCGCTGACTTGTCGCCTAACGACCGAATGCGCGATTAGGCGTGTTCAGCTGACTTTTTCGGCGCGTTGTCGGCGCGTCGTTCGGCGCTGAGTAGGCGCGCAGACGTTGGAAATGCTGAACTTTTCGGTCCTTAGGCGTGAAGAAAGCTTACCTGCACGCTGCACCTGAAAGATCTTATTGCAAATTTTACGAGTACAGCATTTCGCGCTGTGAAGTAGGTAAATGTCAACCTTACCATAGCCTTGGTGTTTCCAGGGCTTCAGACTTTGTATGTAGTGAACAACAATATTGATGGCGATAATCTTCGGATGCTATCTTCTCCGTAGTAGAACGCTACTTTATGTTTGCTGAAATTATTTAAAAACATGTGGCCACGGCAACACAAATGTATATATTTACAACGCCTATTTCTCCAAATTCTCCAATTTACAGAACGTTGAATGATTTGTTTATATTTCTGCTTATTTACGTGACCTTGGTGCTGGCTCTAGAACTTAAAAGCTTTGAGGCATTTATAATTTGTATTCGCCTTATTGCACGTACTTTAGTGTTAAATATTACTAACATTTCCGTGGTACGCATAAATAATTAACCTAAAACTTTTTTAACTTCAGTAATACCTAAAACTTGTGGATTTTAAACACTTTTGGTCAGTCATGGCGTCTCACGTTCAGCGCATAATTCGGTCGTTAGGCCGGTACTACGCGAGTAGTCGGCGCGCAGTCGGCGCGTCCTGAAATTCGGCCGTTAGGTCGTTAGGCGTGTGCGCGCAGTGGACGGCGACCTTAAGGTGTGGGGCATAAGGTTTTAATGTAAATTTAGTAACATTTTAAGTTCAGCCAGCGATTGAGTGAACGACAAACGATCTTCATTAGGGCTGTGAGTTTCATATATCTGAATTAATTTTCCATATTGTCATTTACTCGTCTTGGCACAACTGTTGTATTCTTGTTAGTTGAACACATACGTACAAATAACATTGTCCGATACAAATAACCTAACTCGGTATGTGTCGGCCAGGTGGAAACGGACCTGACCCGGCTGAACCAGGAGCTGCAGCAGCTCGACGTGGCTGCACAGCGCTGCCGGCTAGAGGCGGAGATCAGACAGCTGAAGGAAGATAATACGGAGCGGGAGCGGCACCTGTCGCGGAGGTCAGGCGGGGTCAGAGGCAGTGTTGGATTTGTCATTTCATGACCTGGTCCCGGAGAGTACAAATCCATAGATGGAGAGTAAAATTGTATTGGCAGGCAAGTTAAGATTTTCATTTTTGTTTCAATTATTTTAATTGTAAAGTAAACAATCCTGATTTGTAATAGATATTAAATCCTTGTGAGGAAAATTGAATTATATTTTAACTACAATGTCGGTAAAATCAGGCGAAAAGAGAGCAAATTTCCTGAACAAATATGAAGAGAGCAAAATTCTTTGGACCCAAAAAGTCCAGAAAATGGCCCAAATTCCAAGGCTGGTCAGAGGTCAGACGGGTACCGGGTGTCAGTTACAGGTTGGGCGGGTGCAGAGGTTTGACCAGGTCCGGGTTCTCCGTATATATTTTGTACTGGCCCTTTCCAACCTTTACTGACTACTGACCTGTGTTGACCTCTTTTGACATGCCTTGTACTGTGTTGTGCTGTCCTGTGCTATGCTGTGTTGACCTGTCTTGATTGATACAGACCCGTCCCGGTAACCCCGTTGTTGTTGACCTATTTTGATTGATACTGACCCGTCCTGGTGACCCCGTTGTTGTTGACCTATTTTGATTGATACAGACCCGTCCTGGTAACCCCGTTGTTGTTGACCTATTTTGATTTATACTGGCCCGTCCTGGTGACCCCGTTGTTGTTGACCTATTTTTATTGATACTGACCCGTCCTGGTGACCCCGTTGTTGTTGACCTATTTTGATTGATGCTGACCCGTCCTGGTGACCCCGTTGTTGTTGACCTATTTTGATTGATACAGACCCGTCCTTGTAACCCTGTTGTTGTTGACCTATTTTGATTGATACAGACCCGTCCTGGTAACCCCGTTGTTGTTGACCTATTTTGATTGATACAGACCCGTCCTGGTAACCCCGTTGTTGTTGACCTATTTTGATTGATACTGACTCGTCCTGGTAACCCCGTTGTTGTTGACCTATTTTGATTGATACTGACCCGTCCTGGTGACCCCGTTGTTGTTGACCTATTTTGATTGATACTGACCCGTCCTGGTGACCCCGTTGTTGTTGACCTATTTTGATTGATACTGACCCGTCCTGGTGACCCCGTTGTCTTGTCTGTCTGCAGGTCACAGCAGGTGGCCGAGAACGCGGCGCTGGCTCTGGAGTTCCGGCGCTGGATGGAGGACGACACGGACCAGTTGACGCGGCACATGTCCGCCCTCTGCTCCGAGGCCGACGAGAAGCTGCAGCGCACCATGGAGTGCCACCGTCAGCAGCGCGACCAGCCTCGGCTACAGCAGCCTCAGCAGCAGCAGCAGCAGCAGCCTCAGCAGCAGCCTCAGCAGCAGCCTCAGCAGCAGCAGCAGCGGGAGAGGGAGAGGGAGCCGCTGACCGACAGGGACCAGGAGCAGCGGGACAACAGGAACCCGCCTCCGCAGCACGCGGGCGGGGCTGCCGAGAAGGTTGGCGAACAGGTGGCCGCACACGAGGGGATGGAGGCCTTTGAGAAGGTTCGCGAACAGGTGGCCGCACACGACGGGGTGGAGGCTTTTGATGAGAACCAGCCACAGTGAAGGGAGCGGTGGACTGGGCAGAAACGTTGGACGAGAACGTCGAACGTGAGATTCGGGATGTGTCTGTAAAGTGTATATATCCGCTGAACCGCGCGACTTGGCACTCACTGTCGGCAGGCAGTCGAGTTGGCCTTCTGTGAGATTCGGGATGTGTCCGTGAAGTGTATATATCCGCTGAACCGCGCGACTTGGCACTCACTGTCGGCAGGCAGTCGAGTTGGCCTTCTGTGAGATTCGGGATGTGTCTGTGAAGTGTATATATCCGCTGAACCGCGCGACTTGGCACTCACTGTCGGCAGGCAGTCGAGTTGGCCTTCTGTGAGATTCGGGATGTGTCTGTGAAGTGTATATATCCGCTGAACCGCGCGACTTGGCACTCGCTGTCGGCAGGCAGTCGAGTGGGCCTTCTCATCGCTGGGCTGCTTTTTCAGAATGTGCCTATAAACTACGCTAGCCTGTTCCGTCTAGCCTGTTCCGTCTACCCTGTTTAGCCTAGCCTGTTTAGCCTACCCTGTTTAGCCTAGCCTGTTTCGCCTACCCTGTTTAGCCTACCCTGTTTAGCCTAGCCTGTTTAGCCTAGCCTGTTTAGCCTACCCTGTTTAGCCTACCCTGTTTAGCCTACCCTGTTTAGCCTAGCCTGTTTCGCCTTCCTTCAGTAGATAGGTCATGCTGTATAGTCCCGATGTTCATCACCGCACGTCATATTATTGATGCACATATTGGGGACATTATTTACATGTTTCTAACGTTTCGTGAGTCGACTCGCATCATCAGAGAATAGAACAAGTTTGCGCTAAATGCTAATTAATATGTTATATGAGGTTACACAGGTTACATGTTTAGTGGATCGCATGTACACCGAAAGTTAAGTAGAATGTACAAGAGCCCAACAATGCGTATTTGAAATAAATGCTACGTGATGTAAGGTATTGATTGGGAGGGTACTAGAATACTAGAAAATAATGTACAAAAGCAAACACGAAAGCTTTTGGTGGCAGCCCATATCTTATCGCGGGAAACATTTAACTCCTTATATCTTATATCTTTGTTAGTAGCTTATATCTTTGGAATCCCGCATACGATTGACAATCGGTCTTTACCATCTGATAGCCCAACTCAATCAATTATGTTATTGACATGTTTCGCCTCACGTGAATTCAATATCTATCGATTCTCATTAGTTGCGTTCAAATCGGTTAATAAACATAGCAGCTGTGGTGGATCAAATATACCTCTAGTTTTGTTAGTTTTTGCCCCCGTTTCCCCCTTTCATTTTTTTAAAAGAAATGTAGATCGTGTTGGAGGAATCGGACGTTTGATTTGTGAAAATCGGAAGGTAGGATCTCAAGATCTCGGGGGGGGGGGGGGAATCCGCCCCTGCCACTAATAGGGGTAACCAGGAGCCTGCCACTAATAGGGTTAACCTGCCATTGACGGGGGGGGGAGCGTTTAACGCCCCCCTAATTAATTTTCTTAATAGCTCAAACCAATAGCGCTATAAACGTGAAACTTCGGATGCCTTCTAAAACGAATGGTACGTCATCTGTCAAAAAATACAACAATTTCCTCGAGAGAAAAAAATCGAGTTACAGCGAATTTAGTGACGTCACACGAGTTTTACACACAAATCAGCTAAGTTTTAACAGACCGTACCAATTGAGAAAAATGCAATCCAAAAAACTTCAACAGATGGCAAATGGCAAGGGCTACAACATGGCCATCTCGGATTTGTGAAAATGTTAGTTTTTGACCCCCCCCCAAAAAAAAATGGGGGAAAGATCACGAAATAATTTTTCTTTATAAAATATTGAAAAACCGGAAGATATGTCTGAGAACAATATGTAGGCAACAAACATACCAAATTTCAAACTGATATCTCCATTTTTGACTGACTTATGGCATCTAAAGTATGGGTAACTCATGTCATATTTTGAAATTCCGTTTTTGGCTTTTCTTGACCAGATACAGACAAACTAATGCCAGCACTGTATTTCGGAGGCAAAAATGGTCCAGAAACATGCCTTTTTGAGTTGCATTGATCAATTTCAAATTTTGACCTTTTGTGACCTGAACTTGACCTGAACTTGACAATAACTTCACGTAAATAAAGTCGTAAAATAAGGTCGTAAAATGGCTGTCATCGAATTATACGTTGTGAATAACCCATAAAACATGTGTTGCATGACTTTCGTAAATATTTTGCGCATAGTGACCTTTTGTGACCTGACCTTGACCTTTGCTAACACTCTAAATTTAGCTCATGCGAGATGTGTAGCATGCCTTTGGCATCACTGTGGGTGATCATGGTCGTAATCGAAGGCTTTGGATGGAAAGTATGGCCAATAAAACTCATACGTCGATTTTGACCTTTAACCTGACCGTGACCTGACATTTGACCTCACTTTGACAGTTTTTAGTATTCTGTAGATTCGTGTCATTGAGAGCTTTCCATTGCCGCCTTGCGCGTCTCGCTGCGATTATTGGTTCGGAATATAACCAGGGGGCGTTTAACGCCGATTATTGGTTCGGAAGATAACCAGGGGGCGTTTAACGCCTCCCCCAGTCCATGGCGTTCGGCTGAGACCCCAGTCAATGCCGGGTAAGGGTACCAAATTTGACTGTTAGTATTTTCAAAAGGTATTTACCGTCTTATGGGGCATCGTGAGAGGTCACTGAGCACCAATGAGCTAAACTAACATAACTGAAGGTCACTGAAGGTATTTTATTTTTGTCACGCACCAACATATTCTCAAGAAAAACAAGTTTCATTAAACCATGGATGTATCCAGGAATTCTGTGTTCCATAAACCACAAAAATGAATTATTTGTAGAAAAATTGAAACACCCAAGCACAACAAATATTACAAATTATAACCAATTCCGCAATTGTCTTAACAAGATAGTCGCAAATGCAAAGAAACTTTACTATCAAAATGATTTGGCTAAATACCAACACAATCCTAAGAAGAGCTGGAAGACTCTTCACCTGCTCCTAAGACAAAAAAGCAACAATGACATTCCTTGTAAAATGGTTAATGATGCAGGGGAAGAGCTAAATGAAGCAAAATCAATATCAGAAGGATTCAATAATTTCTTTACTGAGATAGGAGCAAGGCTTAAACAAAAAATAAAGAAGAATACCATTGATCCACTTGAATTTGTACATGCTACACCAGAACAAGATATGACATCTCAAATAAATGATAATGATGTTGAACAAATCATACTTCAGTTTAAATATGTGGGTGCAGGTATAGATGAAATCAACTCTAAGATATTTACAAACTCATAAACCAATTTTGCCCAAACTAACCCACTTCTTTAATTTATGTCTGTCAACAGGCACATTCCCAAAAGCATTAAAGGAAATAGTTCACCTTCAACATGGGTTTTGAACTGAAATAGCAGTTTTGTAGCCCGTGTTGAGAAATCCTTATCTGGAACTTTTCTTGGCTGAAAAGACTCTCCAGCCGAAGATATTTGACTTTTTGGCGAAGGAATACGGCGCATATATGATGTACCGTACCGTCTGAAAGTGCCAGCACTGCACGGAGCATGCGCAGACCAATAACGCACACCATAAAATCAATAATTTACAACCTTCTGTCCTGAATTGGCGCGATGTAGGACCATTTTTAAAAAGAAAAAAAGAAACTGTATTAAAAAATATAATAAAATCGTGTTCTGAAAAAAATTCCGAAGGTGAACTATTTCCTTTAAAGGAAATAGTTCACCTTCAACATGGGGGGGTTTTAACTGAAATAGCAGTTTTGTAGCCCGTGTTGAGAAATCCCTATCTGCAACTGCTCTTGTCTGAAAAGACTCCAGCCGAAGATATTTGACTTTTTGGCGAAGAAATGCGGCGCATATATGATATACCGTACCATCTGAAAGTGCCAGCACTGCACGGAGCATGCGCAGACCAATAACGCACACCATAAACTTAATAATTTACGACCTTCTGTCCTGAATTGGCGCGATGTAGGACCATTTTTGAAAAGAAAAAAAAAGAAACTTAAAAAATATAATAAAATCATGTTCTGATAAATTTTCCGAAGGTGAACTATTTCCTTTAAAGGAAATAGTTCACCTTCAACATTAGTTTTAAACTGAGATAGCAGTTTGGTAGCCCGTGTTGGGAAACCCCTATCTGCAAGTTTTCTTGACTGAAAAGACTCTCCAGCCGAATATATTTGAGTTTTTGGCGAAGGAATGCGGTGCTGGCGAAACAATGTTTTACTGGTTTTAGCCCGGGCAGAGGCTATACCATCAGCCAATCAGCTTGCAGCTGGTGCTAGCAAGCGATCGCCGGCCGCCGGTTGGCACATCTCCAATGCGAGTCTATATTTACGCGACTACTTTCGAATCTGATTGGCTGAACCATTGTTTATGTAACGATGCTTACATTTTTTGGTTCGGACTACAGCTAAATTTTCCGCCGCTCAGCACCTGAACCCGGGCGGTG
>JAXIVJ010008744.1:0-5000 GCA_036785665.1 Chirona hameri | reverse complement strand
CAGCCAGACAGCCAGACAGCCAGACAGCCAGACAGCCAGACAGCCAGACAGCCAGACAGCCAGACAGCCAGACAGCCAGACAGCCAGACAGCCAGACAGCCAGACAGCCAGACAGCCAGACAGCCAGACAGCCAGACAGCCAGACAGCCAGACAGCCAGACAGCCAGACAGCCAGACAGCCAGACAGCCAGACAGCCAGACAGCCAGACAGCCAGACAGCCAGACAGCCAGACAGCCAGACAGCCAGACAGCCAGACAGCCAGACAGCCAGACAGCCAGACAGCCAGACAGCCAGACAGCCAGACAGCCAGACAGCCAGACAGCCAGACAGCCAGACAGCCAGACAGCCAGACAGCCAGACAGCCAGACAGCCAGACAGCCAGACAGCCAGACAGCCAGACAGCCAGACAGCCAGACAGCCAGACAGCCAGACAGCCAGACAGCCAGACAGCCAGACAGCCAGACAGCCAGACAGCCAGACAGCCAGACAGCCAGACAGCCAGACAGCCAGACAGCCAGACAGCCAGACAGCCAGACAGCCAGACAGCCAGACAGCCAGACAGCCAGACAGCCAGACAGCCAGACAGCCAGACAGCCAGACAGCCAGACAGCCAGACAGCCAGACAGCCAGACAGCCAGACAGCCAGACAGCCAGACAGCCAGACAGCCAGACAGCCAGACAGCCAGACAGCCAGACAGCCAGACAGCCAGACAGCCAGACAGCCAGACAGCCAGACAGCCAGACAGCCAGACAGCCAGACAGCCAGACAGCCAGACAGCCAGACAGCCAGACAGCCAGACAGCCAGACAGCCAGACAGCCAGACAGCCAGACAGCCAGACAGCCAGACAGCCAGACAGCCAGACAGCCAGACAGCCAGACAGCCAGACAGCCAGACAGCCAGACAGCCAGACAGCCAGACAGCCAGACAGCCAGACAGCCAGACAGCCAGACAGCCAGACAGCCAGACAGCCAGACAGCCAGACAGCCAGACAGCCAGACAGCCAGACAGCCAGACAGCCAGACAGCCAGACAGCCAGACAGCCAGACAGCCAGACAGCCAGACAGCCAGACAGCCAGACAGCCAGACAGCCAGACAGCCAGACAGCCAGACAGCCAGACAGCCAGACAGCCAGACAGCCAGACAGCCAGACAGCCAGACAGCCAGACAGCCAGACAGCCAGACAGCCAGACAGCCAGACAGCCAGACAGCCAGACAGCCAGACAGCCAGACAGCCAGACAGCCAGACAGCCAGACAGCCAGACAGCCAGACAGCCAGACAGCCAGACAGCCAGACAGCCAGACAGCCAGACAGCCAGACAGCCAGACAGCCAGACAGCCAGACAGCCAGACAGCCAGACAGCCAGACAGCCAGACAGCCAGACAGCCAGACAGCCAGACAGCCAGACAGCCAGACAGCCAGACAGCCAGACAGCCAGACAGCCAGACAGCCAGACAGCCAGACAGCCAGACAGCCAGACAGCCAGACAGCCAGACAGCCAGACAGCCAGACAGCCAGCCAGCCAGCCAGCCAGCCAGCCAGCCAGCCAGCCAGCCAGCCAGCCAGCCAGCCAGCCAGCCAGCCAGCCAGCCAGCCAGCCAGCCAGCCAGCCAGCCAGCCAGCCAGCCAGCCAGCCAGCCAGCCAGCCAGCCAGCCAGCCAGCCAGCCAGCCAGCCAGCCAGCCAGCCAGCCAGCCAGCCAGCCAGCCAGCCAGCCAGCCAGCCAGCCAGCCAGCCAGCCAGCCAGCCAGCCAGCCAGCCAGCCAGCCAGCCAGCCAGCCAGCCAGCCAGCCAGCCAGCCAGCCAGCCAGCCAGCCAGCCAGCCAGCCAGCCAGCCAGCCAGCCAGCCAGCCAGCCAGCCAGCCAGCCAGCCAGCCAGCCAGCCAGCCAGCCAGCCAGCCAGCCAGCCAGCCAGCCAGCCAGCCAGCCAGCCAGCCAGCCAGCCAGCCAGCCAGCCAGCCAGCCAGCCAGCCAGCCAGCCAGCCAGCCAGCCAGCCAGCCAGCCAGCCAGCCAGCCAGCCAGCCAGCCAGCCAGCCAGCCAGCCAGCCAGCCAGCCAGCCAGCCAGCCAGCCAGCCAGCCAGCCAGCCAGCCAGCCAGCCAGCCAGCCAGCCAGCCAGCCAGCCAGCCAGCCAGCCAGCCAGCCAGCCAGCCAGCCAGCCAGCCAGCCAGCCAGCCAGCCAGCCAGCCAGCCAGCCAGCCAGCCAGCCAGCCAGCCAGCCAGCCAGCCAGCCAGCCAGCCAGCCAGCCAGCCAGCCAGCCAGCCAGCCAGCCAGCCAGCCAGCCAGCCAGCCAGCCAGCCAGCCAGCCAGCCAGCCAGCCAGCCAGCCAGCCAGCCAGCCAGCCAGCCAGCCAGCCAGCACGCAGCCAGCCAGCAGCCAGCCAGCCAGCAGCAGCCAGCCAGCCAGCCAGCCAGCCAGCCACGCACGCACGCACGCACGCACGCACGCACGCACGCACGCACGCACGCACGCACGCACGCACGCACGCACGCACGCACGCACGCACGCACGCACGCACGCACGCACGCACGCACGCACGCACGCACGCACGCACGCACGCACGCACGCACGCACGCACGCACGCACGCACGCACGCACGCACGCACGCACGCACGCACGCACGCACGCACGCACGCACGCACGCACGCACGCACGCACGCACGCACGCACGCACGCACGCACGCACGCACGCACGCACGCACGCACGCACGCACGCACGCACGCACGCACGCACGCACGCACGCACGCACGCACGCACGCACGCACGCACGCACGCACGCACGCACGCACGCACGCACGCACGCACGCACGCACGCACGCACGCACGCACGCACGCACGCACGCACGCACGCACGCACGCACGCACGCACGCACGCACGCACGCACGCACGCACGCACGCACGCACGCACGCACGCACGCACGCACGCACGCACGCACGCACGCACGCACGCACGCACGCACGCACGCACGCACGCACGCACGCACGCACGCACGCACGCACGCACGCACGCACGCACGCACGCACGCACGCACGCACGCACGCACGCACGCACGCACGCACGCACGCACGCACGCACGCACGCACGCACGCACGCACGCACGCACGCACGCACGCACGCACGCACGCACGCACGCACGCACGCACGCACGCACGCACGCACGCACGCACGCACGCACGCACGCACGCACGCACGCACGCACGCACGCACGCACGCACGCACGCACGCACGCACGCACGCACGCACGCACGCACGCACGCACGCACGCACGCACGCACGCACGCACGCACGCACGCACGCACGCACGCACGCACGCACGCACGCACGCACGCACGCACGCACGCACGCACGCACGCACGCACGCACGCACGCACGCACGCACGCACGCACGCACGCACGCACGCACGCACGCACGCACGCACGCACGCACGCACGCACGCACGCACGCACGCACGCACGCACGCACGCACGCACGCACGCACGCACGCACGCACGCACGCACGCACGCACGCACGCACGCACGCACGCACGCACGCACGCACGCACGCAACGCACGCACGCACGCACGCACGCACGCACGCACGCACGCACGCACGCACGCACGCACGCACGCACGCACGCACGCACGCACGCACGCACGCACGCACGCACGCACGCACGCACGCACGCACGCACGCACGCACGCACGCACGCACGCACGCACGCACGCACGCACGCACGCACGCACGCACGCACGCACGCACGCACGCACGCACGCACGCACGCACGCACGCACGCACGCACGCACGCACGCACGCACGCACGCACGCACGCACGCACGCACGCACGCACGCACGCACGCACGCACGCACGCACGCACGCACGCACGCACGCACGCACGCACGCACGCACGCACGCACGCACGCACGCACGCACGCACGCACGCACGCACGCACGCACGCACGCACGCACGCACGCACGCACGCACGCACGCACGCACGCACGCACGCACGCACGCACGCACGCACGCACGCACGCACGCACGCACGCACGCACGCACGCACGCACGCACGCACGCACGCACGCACGCACGCACGCACGCACGCACGCACGCACGCACGCACGCACGCACGCACGCACGCACGCACGCACGCACGCACGCACGCACGCACGCACGCACGCACGCACGCACGCACGCACGCACGCACGCACGCACGCACGCACGCACGCACGCACGCACGCACGCACGCACGCACGCACGCACGCACGCACGCACGCACGCACGCACGCACGCACGCACGCACGCACGCACGCACGCACGCACGCACGCACGCACGCACGCACGCACGCACGCACGCACGCACGCACGCACGCACGCACGCACGCACGCACGCACGCACGCACGCACGCACGCACGCACGCACGCACGCACGCACGCACGCACGCACGCACGCACGCACGCACGCACGCACGCACGCACGCACGCACGCACGCACGCACGCACGCACGCACGCACGCACGCACGCACGCACGCACGCACGCACGCACGCACGCACGCACGCACGCACGCACGCACGCACGCACGCACGCACGCACGCACGCACGCACGCACGCACGCACGCACGCACGCACGCACGCACGCACGCACGCACGCACGCACGCACGCACGCACGCACGCACGCACGCACGCACGCACGCACGCACGCACGCACGCACGCACGCACGCACGCACGCACGCACGCACGCACGCACGCACGCACGCACGCACGCACGCACGCACGCACGCACGCACGCACGCACGCACGCACGCACGCACGCACGCACGCACGCACGCACGCACGCACGCACGCACGCACGCACGCACGCACGCACGCACGCACGCACGCACGCACGCACGCACGCACGCACGCACGCACGCACGCACGCACGCACGCACGCACGCACGCACGCCACGCACGCACGCACGCACGCACGCACGCACGCACGCACGCACGCACGCACGCACGCACGCACGCACGCA
>JAXIVJ010008743.1:0-52500 GCA_036785665.1 Chirona hameri | reverse complement strand
CTTCATTGCTTTTTTACCGGGCTTGCCAGCTCTACCAAACAGTTGCCAGCGCTCTGTTCTGCTCACTCCTAGTTATTGGGGTATCCGTTGTGAAACTAGCAGCTCTATTTAATAGGAATGTATCCGTTTTGCATATATGCTAACGTGTGTTACTTATGCAGTCCATTTGCTTTGCACTTCTAAAATGAAATTGACAAGAAACAAACAATATCAGCCACTTCTGCGGCCGAACGAGACCATGGCGCATGCCTCAGTGCGCCATCACTGTTAAAGGAAATATTTCACCTTCGGAGAATTTCTCAGAACACGATTTTATTATATTTTCGAATACAGTTCTTTTTTTCTTTCAAAAATGGTCCTACATCGCTCCAATTCAGGACAGAAGGTCGTAAATTAGTAATGTTATGGTGTGTGTTATTGGTCTGCGCATGCACTGCATGCAGTGCTGGCACTTTTAGACGGTACGGTATATCATATATGAGCCGCATTCCTTCGCCAAAAAGTCAAATATCTTCGGCTGGAGAGTCTTTTCAGCCAATGAAAGTTGCAGATAGGGATTTCTCAACACGGGCTACAAACTGCTATTTCAGTTCAAAACCCCATGTTGAAGGTGAACTATTTCCTTTAACAGGATATAAAATATCCACATGTGGTGTGATTGCTGTATTTGCGAAGGACTTTGAATGAAAAGCTCCATCTAGTTGAGGTACTGACCTCGATGCGTTTGTCCCCGGCTTTGTGTTTTATGTAAACGCGTGCGCTTTCAGCCCATGAATACCGCATGCGGGTGTTCCGTACCATTTTCAAATGTGCGTGCATCTGTTTACGCATACGCGCGCGCTGGCGAATAACGGCTTTCAGTGTGAATCCAGCTTTAATGTTTGCAGAAGGAAATGATGGTAAGTTGTGTTGGCACATGTAAACAAGTCTGTAAGCGCCCCGAACATGATAACTTCACTGATAACAAGAGCTGCCTGAATAGCGACCATTGTTTTCGGTGACCAGGAAATTTGTTAACGAAACACGTCTAACGAGTTTTGACGACGAAAGCAGCAACATACTGAAGGTGTTCGAAACAATGTGAGGTATGCTACCACTCCTAGTTAGTATAGTGGTGAGTATCCCCGCCTGTCACGCGGGAGACCAGGGTTCGATTCCCTGACTGGGAGAGTTTTACTTCTGTTTACACAGCTTACAGACTTATATCTTTTTTCCGGTTCACCAGTTTTGCAATCGTGTATTTCCGTTTCGTTGTTGAAAGTAACTCCCTATGCATTTGCGATGAGTTGTTTTGACTGGCAGTTGTCTTGAAATGCATTATTGAACGATTAAATCCACAGGAAAAAAATAGGCGTAGTAACAGGGGGAGGGGGGGGGGGGCATGACCCTCTCACTTTTCCGTCATTGATTTGCTAAAGTATTTTATTTTGCTCGGTGAGAAGAAAAACAATGATGACAAAAGGTTCGCCAGAACGAGAAGCGCCAAAATCTGCACAGAAATATTACATAGGGGGTTGAGTTTCTCTCAAGACGAGGTCAATGTTCCATTTTTAGAGGAGGCAAACATAAAACAAAACATTTTCATGCATTTCTGTTCGGCGGTTAATTGAAGGCATGTGTACTATATGCGAGAGAAAAGAAGACATCAATAAACAGATAACCGATAACCTATTAATAAAGAAATGAATTATTTCAAGCCGAACGGTCCTTAAAATATTTCAGCTCGAAATCTTCCTTTCAGCCTAAGAACGGTATATTTTATATATGTCCAATCTCAGTGAGTCTCGTATATCGAAAAAAAAATATCGTTGGATATTCCATGGCTGTGTTTTACGTAATAAGTAAGCAAATTTAGGTGACCCAACTTCTATTAAAATGTGAAAATAGTTTCATATTTCGCAGATGATAAACGGTTATGGTACGCCACATCTGCGGTAAATAGCGAAGAGACGAAACCAATGTTGGTGGTTCTGAACGCCTTGAGCATATTTAGGTTTCGCTGTATATACTAGTGATGCGTTTCAAGATGAAGCTCATGTGTAATGGCAAGTTGGCGAAGAAAGTAAAAGGCATGTCTTAGTAGACAGGAAGACAGGAGAAGAAAATTACAACAATAAGCAAGACAGTGAAACCCGTACCGGAAAAAACCTACAAGTGACAATATGAGAGAAGATAGTGACTGGACCTTGGTCAAAAGCAAACGGGCGCGTAAACGAAAAGCTTATGCTGTCGGAGCTGTGCTGATTGGTGGGGAAAACGTTAGGCGCATCAGCACAGCAGCAAAAGAAGAATTTATTTTCGAAGACAATGTCGTCTTCGTATCAGCGCAGGAAGCCACCAGAGCGGATGTCCATCATCGACTGCCTTCGGCTATAAAGAAAACCAACGCCGACGCAGTGGACGTTGTGATCCACCTAGAAGGTGATGACATCATTGGCTCTGATGTTGACAATGTGCTGGAAGGTTTCGCACATACAATAAACGCGGCAAAAGAGCGGCACAACACACGTGACGTGGTCGTGTGCTCTGCGATAGAAAGGCGCTACGCAGGCCGCAGCGCAGCTGAAAAAGCACGTCTAGTGAATGACCAACTAGGAACTCTATGTGCAACATACGGAGCCAGGTACCTCGACCTGCGAAGCCGCTTGAGGGAGTGTATGCATCAGGGTATCAACAGGACCGGTCGTCTGTATACATGGGAAGGGGCAAGGAACATTTCCCAGATGATTATCAGTGAAGTAAATGGTTTTTTAGATTAGCCAATGAAGAGACCAACGTACAGGAGAGAGACCATGCAAAGCCTGCAAATGTAAATCTGCAAGAAAGAACCAGAGGGCATGATCGCCCAGCCGCTGTTCTGTCGGGCACCGAGTCAGTCGTCCCGGGCGGTCAGTCAGCCGGCTCCTGCGGCCAGCACCGAGCGAGGCGCGGCGGGCGCGCCCCCGTGGACCGGCGCCGAGGGAGTAGCGGCGTTCGGCGCCAAGACGATCGCTCACCGGTGGCTGTATCTGGCTCTGGATTCTTCATCGGACAACTAAACATTCAGTCACTCAAACCGAAGCTGCTTGAGCTGGCTGACGTCTTGCATCAAAATCAAGTCGACCTACTGGGACTGTGTGAGACCTGGCTGCGACCGGCCACTCCAAACCGCCTCCTCGTCCTGCCGGGTTACCATCTCTACCGCACCGACCGCCCAGACAACAGTGGGTATGGTGGGGTGGCACTGGTGGCCAGGGACGGCCTGAGTGTGTCGCCACTAAACGTGTCCACAGAGACGGTTCCGAGCAGCAAATTGGAGACGCTGTGGACTTTAGTTAAACCCGAAACCAAACGGCAGCTTATCGTGGGCATTGTGTACCGTCCCCCCAGACGAAACGTCGCGGATTTAGAGGCGGACTTTCTAGATCTTGAGACCCAGTATCAGCATTTACTTATTGAGCACCCGTCGACCAAATTTGTAATATGTGGTGACTTGAACTGTGACTGGTTAAAACCCAACAGTGATCGTGCGAAAAGTATGCTTCGCAACTTCTTAGCAGACTACTCCCTAGTTCAATGTGTCACTGATCCGACATATTCCACGGGCTCGCTCCTGGATGTCTTTGTGTCGAATTGCAGTCAAATGGTTCAGCGCTGTTTTACTAGTTTCTGTCATTTTAGTCCGCATAAAATTGTTTTCGCGCACATCAGTATCCCTCGCTTTCGTCCCCCGCGCCGCATCATTCGATCTCGCTGTCTTCGCCGCATTGACCAGGACGCTTTTAACCATGATCTCGTCCACGCCGACTGGGGAGGAGTTGTTGCTGCGCCGACTGTCACTGTTAAGTGGGAACGGTTTCTTGAGATATTTCTCCCTATCATTGACAAGCACGCCCCCGTCCGGACTGTGCGCATCCGCAATGCACGGGCACCGCCGGTGAGTGATGACACCAAACTGCTCATGTCTCGCCGCCGCGCAGCGCTCGCCGTCGGCGGCCACGGCTAAGTCGATTACAAAACTCTAAACCGTGCTGTGCGATCAGCTATTAGGCGCGACACGTGTCTTGATATGCAGAGGCGGATCCGTGAGGAAGGACGAAACTCTATCTGGCGTGCTATCAGGTCGGCTGTAGGTGGTAAGAAGGTGGACCGAAAGCTACCCGATGTGACACCCGATCGACTGAATGAGTATTTCGTTAGTGTGGGGCCACGCGTGGCCTCTGAGGTGAGGAACACGGGGGAGACTCCTGACCTTCCCTGCCGCCTGCCGCGTGTTCGTGCATGTGCTTTTGAACTGGCGCCCCTGACGCTGTCCGAGCTGCGAGATGTGGTATTCGATATGAACAGGTCAGCTGCCTGCGGCGAGGACGGTGTCAGCATCCTCGTGATTCGTGCATCTTTCGATGCAATTGGCATGGTGTTCCTCCATTTGGTTAATTCCAGCATTTCCCTCCCTGATGTCCCCTCTTCCTGGAAACACTCCCTCGTATTTCCAATCCATAAATCTGGAGATTCATCCGACCCATCCAACTACCGGCCAATCTCCATAGTACCTGTGATTGCCAAAATTGTAGAACGGGCCGTTCACCAACAAGTTTATTATTACCTGTCCCAGAATCATCTCCTTTCTCCCACTCAGCACGGTTTTCGTCCTCGTCATTCGACGGAAACCGCGCTCATATCCATTTCCGACCATATCCTCTCTGCCAATGACCGGGGAGAAATGTCTCTTCTCTGCCTGCTGGACTTGAGCAAATGTTTCGATGTGATAGACCATTCCAAACTTTTGACGAAATTACAGCTACATGGAATTGATACGTCCTGGTTTTCGGCTTACCTTCGAGATCACACCCAAAGTGTCAGCTACACTGACAATTTGGGAAATCTAAAAAAAATCTGCACCGCTTCCCAACAGTATCGGCGTCTTTCAAGGCTCTGCTCTGGGCCCGCTACTTTACTGCATCTTCGCTAACGACCTTAGTCTGTTTGTCGAAGACGCGGTAGTCGTCCAGTATGCTGATGACACATAAATTTTGGTTAGTGGTACGAAATCGGAATTCAAAAACGTCATAAATAAGATGGAACAAGTCCTGGCTTCTCTGGACTTTTGGTTTCGAGCTAGTGGGCTCAAAGTCAATGCTGGCAAGACTCAACTGATGCTATTGGGAAGCCCGCAAAATCTACGAAATGCCCCCAGTTTTACCGTAAAATTTCGCGATCACAATCTTCTTCCCGTTTCGGAAGCCAAGAACCTCGGAATAATCTTTGATTCCACCCTCAGTTGGGACGCGCATATATCCGCAGTCATTAGGCGCTGCTTTGGTATCCTCATCGGTCTATCACATCTGAGGAACTACCTGCCACCTTCTGTCGTCTCCGCCGTGGTCAATGCCTTAGCTCTCTCGCAAATCCGATACTGTATATCTGTCTATGGTAATGGTACACAGAAGAACCTTGCTCGCGTCCAAAAAGTTATCAACTATGCAGCAAAAATTATTTTCGGCCGTAAAAAATTTGATCATGTGTCGGATCTGCTGGAGGGTCTGGGCTGGCTCAGTGCTGGCGACCTGGTACAGTACCACACACTGTGTCTGGTTCACAAAGTACGCCGCCTGGGCGAGCCCGAGGCATTGGCCAGCGGCCTTACCACCATATCGGAGACTCGTGACCGCAGTACAAGACAGAACAACAGTCTGTACATACCGATGTCCCACACAGAGATGGGCCGACGGCGTTTCTGCTGCCGTGCTCCCCGCGAGTATAACTCATTACCACCGGATTTATCGCAGCTTACAATACCTGCGTTTGGCCGCCATTTACGAAGCCACCTGGGCCATGACCGAGAGTGATCACTTGTGACCACGGTAGGATTGTGACCCAACCTTTTAGACCTCGTGTTGCGTCTGTTCAGTGTGTGTATGTATGTGCGTGTGTGTGTGTGTGTTTCTGTCTGCGTGTACTCTCTTATGGACAGAGTGTACGTGTACGAGCAAAGTGCACGACCAAAGTGTACGAGCAAAGTGAGACTATAATAGCCTCGAGTACATCGGGGATTGTCTCTCAATACAATACAATACAATACAATACAATACAATACAATACAATACAATGGTCTTAGCTTACATAGTTAAGCTACATTTAAGACGTAATTATCGTCTTAATCTCCTGAATAGTGTTCATTCGAATCAACGTACAAAGTGCAGACGTCCATTGATGTAGAACATTATGCTTATTGATTTTAAGCACCTTGTACAGCCATCATTACAAGGTTTAATGATGATGATGATGATTCGGGTTTTAGGGCGCACAAACTACTTGCGGTCACTTGGCAGCTTAAGGTTACAGGTTAAGATTGTCTGAAATATCTTTGGATGTTTCGCAAATTTTAGAGTTGCTGATTAATGCAAAATCAAGATTTTTTTTTGTTGACATTTGACAATTGTAAAGACGGCTTTACTTTTATATTTCGATTGCTGTATTATTGCCTTACTCATTGCTCTATGCATTCCAATTTACTAAAAACAGTATTTTGAGGACCAATATATTTGGAACGATGTCATGCCAGTAGGTATGTACATACCAGCCCCCACCAGTAACGGTTGGCAGCACTCGGGCGTTTGGGCGTTAAAAATCTACTGCACCATAGGGTTCCCATGTTAAATCGATGATTTTCAGACGAGGCTGGCTCGTAACCTATTGTAAATATTTTAAATCTGACTTCTGGAACAGATAGCTACAACTTCCTTGCCTTAGCTACAACGTTTATATTTACCATGTTTCGATATTCCGGGCGTAAAAGGGTTAAATGGACTTGGGGGTTAAAAAATGTCGGTACGACCGCTGACCGCTTCCAAATACTACTACAGGTACTGAAATATACACTACTTCGACTACTACTTTGTAGTCTAATTTAATGACTGCTTCCAAATGCTACTACATGTGCTGAAATATAAACTACTTCGACTACTACTTCGTATATTTGCTGGAGTTTAATTCAATAAATAAAGATATAATCTATGGAAATACAAGTTATTGATAGCAAACAATACCTTTAATTTATAATAGACAACACAATTAAGATAAAGATCATATATTGTCTAATTCATGTGGGCGTTACATTCCTTGCTGTTCTTTCTACCCGTTGTTCTATTACCCTGGTACATACCTTTTTAAAGTGGGTTTTAGATAAAGCTACTAATCTTTCGGACTCCATGCAGAATTAATGCAGGCAACCACCCAGTGTATCGTAACTGCAACAGGGCCTATTTTAACATGTTAACTGGGGGGAAATGCCCCCCAGTGAGCCGTTTTTCTCCCCAGTCAAGAAAGGTTGCCCACCCTGATATTTCTATGCCATTTTTCGGTTGATAGGCATTCAATTAAAATAAAATATGCTTACCTGGTGATAAATGTATACACATCCAATGCAAATGTCATGATGATCCTAAGTTTTAGTATTTCCCAGCCAAAATAAGTATCTTTAAATTATTTCCGGAATATCTTGAATTTCAATATCCTTTGAACAATTGCTCATTAGCGGCAGAGTGGGGAGATCGAGGTTTGTTGGATCAGGAACGTCGCCACACAATTTGGAGTGGGTGGGGGCAACTGCTGAGCCGATTGTGTTCAAATTTGGTGTGTGGTTAGGGATCTCTCACCCGTCACTTACCCACAAGTCAAGGGTGGGGTGCTTCTGCACGTGCGCACGTGTGCACCACGTATTTGTATCTGAGAAACTACTTCCCTTATCGAGTTGAAATTCACCATACATTTCCTTCGCGTTCGCTCGTTAATCGCCAACTACGGCGCATTACTGGTTCGGTAAACAAGTTACGGAAGAAAAATGACGAATGACCTCAGGGTGAATATATTTTACCTCGTGGATGTCACAGGATAAAAATACCACATGGATCTTTGCATTGGCGGATCCAGAGCGGGTGGTTTGGGGGACAAAATTCCAAAAAGTCTCACACAATTCTGAAAACGCATCCGATTTGGCTTGCTTATGCATTGATAGCTGATTTAAAGCAAACTTTCCTTTGTAAAAGTTGCTTAGATTTTCTTCTATATTAGGAAATGTTTCAATCTTGCGCCGATTTCAGGCGTTTTTTTTTGGGGGGGGGGGGAATTGTCCATTTTGCCCAAACGTACATCCGCCACTGGATCTTTGCATTTTTCTAAAAATGCGGGACTCTGGTGAAAATTGGTCAAATTTAGCCATTTCCTGTGGATTTATATGCATTTTCATGTTCCCCAATGACTTATAATTGGGAGGTCACAAAATAGACTTCACCTTAGGTCACCGATATAAACATCATCCGAAATAGCAGAATTGTAGGTGCTTATGACCTGCTTAAATCCTGTGAGTATCTAACTGATCGGTCAAACATTGTGGCTGCGGCATGACCTTACATTTTTTGGAGGTGGGATCACTAGACTTGACTTAGTGACGTGACCTGAGGAGACCCGAGGTAAACAAATTAACAGGATTTGGGGAAATGGCGGCGCGAAATGGCGTCGTTTTCCGCTATTTCGAGGAAAAAAAACTAAGGCTGAGGGTATCCGCCCCCACTGGCGGATCCAGGGGGCGGACATCAGGGGCAATTCCCCCCCCCCCCACAGGAATCTGGGGGAGGAAAGCATGCAATACAAGTATGCCCCCCCCCCCCGCGCGTTCCCTGCACTGAACGTGAAAGAACGAGGATCTTAGGAGAAAACTTCATGAAAACTTCTTTCTTCTTTCAACTGATTGAATTTGAAGTTTTTATATATCCCTTGCTTTCATTGATAGACAAAACAGTGCACCTGATGCAATTCAAGCAGCTCCGGTGACACGCGCCCCGCTGGGGGAGGGGGCTGAATCTGCCTCCTCCCGGATTTGCTATATAACTTTAAAACTGTGATGGATATCAACGTGTAACTTTCAGTACCTTATACTGCATCAACTCTACGTCTTCTCACTAAATTTAAATGAAATTAGTGTAGTATTTTTGGAGATAATAACGTTTTAATGACGTCATGTCATGCGATTTTTGGTGGAAAAACAATATATGTTTGACAAATCGTAAAAATCGAGTTTCAAAGCAAATTGCAAATACAAGACGTCAAAAGAAAGAAAATGACACTCTCTTCCAGATGGTTATATCGGATTTGTGATTTTGTTTTGTTTTTTTATTCCCAAAAATATATTTTTTTATCGGAAAGATGTCCACAAAATCTTTTTTTTGTTGCTGTGAATTTGAAAAGTGAATTTCTTAAAGGGATTATACGGATTTCCGTCCTGAAAGTAAATGCACTCTTTTGCAGTTGTATGAGCTTTAAACACGTTTAAGACATATAACAGGGACCTCAATGCTCATTTAGTCCATGATTTCAGAAATTATCAGCGTTAAAACTTGGCCGTTTTTCGAGACTAGTATCAGATAACGAGTACTTGATCGGCACTACTGTCCACCATTTTTATCTTAAGATCAATTTTAGAGTTTTGAATTATCTGCAAGTCCTACCTACACTGGATCACAAAATTATTATGCAATTCAAAACTGACGGGACTTTGTATTTCTACACACTGTGCGTTGAGGTTTTGTGTTTTTGTGGTTTTCTTTTCTCTGGCCTTTAGCGTTGAGAATTTGGTGGTGACGTATTAATTTTTTGGCATGAAAATTCATGAAAAATATAGAATTTTATGGGAAAACTAGGTAACTGCTGCTGTCGTTGGAACAAAACAATTTTATTTTCTTTCAAATATTGCTTATTTTACCGGAAATATGCCATACGTGAGGTGTTTTTATTAGCATAAAAGAGATGACTGGCTCTGCCTCAGCCGGTCCTGCAGAAAATACGCGGTGGCATTACCGCGCACTTTGGAATGTCCTTACGTGCAGAAGAGGTCATTTCCAGAAAAATGTGGCTACCGTGAGACTTCTACCACCTTTATAAGTACGTTGTACTATGCAACTCAATTATTCTGGGAAAAACCCGTATAATCCCTTTAAGCTCGAATACCAAAATAACGTGACCGGCCCAAATCCGCGGAAGTAAAAAATGGGGGTACCTTTTTGCCACAAAAAGATGCCCCGAAAAATGGGGGTACCTTCCCCCCCCCCTCCCCCCCCCCCCCCCCCCAGTGGTTTTCCCTTAAGATATGCCCTGAACTGCAATATCACTCAGACACTCAGACGAAAATGATGTACGACGCAATAATTTCGCAGGGGATTTCTTTTGACTCCTCCACCTAGTAATGTGTTAACATAGGTGTAGGAGCAAGAGGGGCCGGGGGCCCATGCCCCCCCCCCACCCATGACGTACCTACGTCCCCGTGTGTTAACCCGCGCGGCGCTGGGGGGTAAATTTTACCCCCCCCCCCTCTCCCCTCCCGTTTATTCTCAATAACTTGAAAACTATGAAAGATATCACAGTGAAACTTACGGTACCTTTTGGTGTATCAATTTGACGTCTTCTGACAAAAGTTTGTTGAAATTTGAGATAAAAAAAAATGGAGAGATAATGACGTTTTAGTGACGTCATGTCATGTCATTTTTGGTGAAAAAACGTTTAATGTTTGAAAAATCGTAGAAAATAGCGTGTTAATGCAACTCGCAAATAAAAGGCGTCTTAAGAAGGGAAGTCACATTGTCCTAAAAATGGTTATCTCGAATTTTCACAATTTTGGGATTTTGACTCCGAAATTTTTTCATTTTTCATTTTTTCAGTCATTTTTTTTTTAATTTGCGTTTTTTGGCTTTTACTGACCAGATACAGACAAATAAATACCACCACTGTATTTCTAAGACAAAACTAGTCTAGAAACATGCAATGTTTATTTAGATTAATCAATTTCAAATATTGTCCTTATTGTGACCTGAACTTGACCTGAGGGCCATTATATGGGATCAGGCTGTGAAAATGGCTGCTTCTATCGAATTCTACGTGTAAAATAACCCATACAACATGTGTCGCATGGCTTTCGTAAACCTGTTACCTTTTGTGACCTGACCTTGACCTTGACCTTTGCTTACAATTTCACTTTTACTTATGCAGGATATGCATTATATATTTGGGAGCACTTTGTGAGATAATAATTGCAATATAAGGCTTTGGATGGAAAGTATAGCCCAAAAACCCAAATACTTAAATTTTGACACTTGACCTGACCGTGACCTGACATGTGACCTTATTTTAAGAATTTCGGGTATGCGTTAGATTCTTCTCACTGAGAGCTTTCGATCGCCGCCTTGCGCGTCTCGCTGCGGTTATTGGTTCGGAAGATACGAGGGGGGGTAAAATTTACCCCCAGCATCGGGCGTTCGGATGGAGACCCCAGCGCCGCGCGGGTTAAAATAAATAGTTCACCTTCAACATTAGTTTTAAACTGAGATAGCAGTTTTGTAGCCCGTGTTGGGAAACCCCTATCTGCAAGTTTTCTTCACTGAAAAGACTCCAGCCAAATATTTTTTTTTTGGCGTAGGAATGCGGTGCTGGCGAAAGAATGTTGTACTGGTTCTAGCCCGGGCAGAGGCTATACCATCAGCCAATCAGCTTGCAGCTAGTGCTAGCAAGCGAACCGCCGACCGCCGGTTGGCACATCTCCAATGCGAGTTTATCCTTACGCGACTACTTTCGAATCTGATTGGCGGAACCATATTTTACATTCGCGTGACGTCAGGACTGTGACTCAGAGAGTATGCATATAGTTTTGATAAACAATACAAATTTACGGCCTTCTGTCCTGAATCGGCGCGATATAAGGCCATTTTTGACAATATAAAAAGAAATTGTATTAAAAAATATAAACAAATCGTGTTTGGTAAAAAAAAATACAAGGTGAAGGAAAAAATACAAGGACAAGAAAATACAAGGTCCTTTAACGCGGGTGTTCGCGAGCAAGGCACCCCAGCCCCCAGATACTGGCACCTGCGTGTTAACCTCGCTAAGGGAAGTGGAACCCGTGTAAACCCCACGTAAGCACAGCGGAACCCTGTGTACACCCTGCGTAAAGCCTAAGCAGAGGGTAGGAAACAGACCTGCAAAAATGTGATCCACGGAGATCACACTGCACATGATGATCCCGTGTTGTTGCCTTCAGTTTACCCACCACTGGTCGTAATAACTAATCATGCCAGTATAGCTAATGGCGTCACCGAAAGTTTGGTCTATACTGGTCACCGAAAGTTAGTCCGAAAGTTTTCGAAAGTTAGGGGGGAGGGGCGGAGGCACTTTGAATTATATCTTTACATGCGACGCCCATAGGGGTAAGGTAAAAGTCCGAAAATATCCCCCTCCCCGCTTCCGACGCCCATGGATACTCTATCTTTGTCATCGTCTGGCCTAGTATCCGTGTGTTCTGCAGCGTCACTGCGGGATGGGCGTGCCCTGGTTGGCCCTCCCCCCCCCCCCCCCCCCCCCCCCTCCCCTCCCGCCGCCTGATGACGCGCGGCCCCGCTGCCGTCCGCCGCCTGCGGCCACTCCCACGGGCACGGCGACACGGCACGGGCGTCCAGACGTCTGCAGCGCCTCTGGTGGCTGGCGGCCACACTGCGCGTGACGTCAGCACTCGCAGGGGAGCGATAAATATTCATGATGGCTCGGCCCTTGTTCGGCGGTGCGTCCGAGCGAAATTTGTCTCACAATCACCCAGGAAAATGGTGGTTTGGGGAGCGGAGGGGATGAACATCGATTGAATATTAAGGCTCGTCGCTAATATTTGCAGTCAGAGGAATGAAATGGAAAGATTGTTGTTTCTTGTTCTCTTTTTTGACTCTATAAACTCTTTGGCAGGGGTAGCGCCAAAATTGTTGACTGGAGGGCATCCAGGTGCCCCCCCCCCCCTACTCTCATATGGGGAAAATCCTGCCAATCTGGGGGGGGAGGAGAGCCGAGCGAGGCCGGAGCGATCCTGCCCCCCCCCCCCCCCTGGTGGCAACGCCCCTGATGTGAGATACCGGCGCACCATAAGGGCCATCAGGGACTTTGCTGCTCCAAAGTGACTGAAAAGGGCCGATAATAGACACAGTTCGTGACTTTAAAGAATAGCAAAGACAATTTTAGCAAGGAAAGCATCTTTAAAATCATTCATGTGCACACGAAAGCCTAACCTCAGGTTTGAGTTTTTTTTAATGTTGTCTGACGTCTTGGCCATTTTGCTAAACTACAAGCAAAACGTCATTCATCGTAGATATTTGCACTGACTTTACCTATATAAGTCGATTAGAGACCAATAAAAATGACAGTCATGGACTCATGGTTTAATGTTGTTTAGAGGTGAGCAATATTTGTTGTACCTATCAGTGTTGAGTAGGTCCTATTTATTATTTTGTTGGCGAACAGGCAGTAGCATACAAGCGTTCTTTTCTGCGAGTTCAAGAAATGAGTGAAGCTAGTTTAAAAGGCACACGGCTAAATCAATGTTGTCATAACTTGCATCACAAATATTGTATATGTAAGCACCACATTTGTGCTCCATCCTAAAATCGTCTCTTTCATTTCTTTCGTACAAGAAAGATGCATTACAACCAATATTGAAGTCCAATAAATACTGGCGTCCGATGGAATGTAAATGAAGAAGGTATGGCACAAAACAATTTATATTGTAATATTTCAGTCATTAATTTTGCAGTATATATTGTTGTTTATTAAAATAGTTTTGGTTCATGTGCATACAAATTTGCTGAATGCAATATTCTTGCTCTATCATAGTTTTGTCTTCAAATACATAATGTGAAACATAATGGAAGAACAATAATGCCTTGTATTTTTTTAGCCATTCTGTTTTGCATAAACCTAGATTTATGCTTCTGTAGGATCACGAATAATTGGTGAGCAGCTCATCTTAGCTCCCGAATTTAAGCAATTTGAACTGATGTAGAAGGAAGTTCCAACGATTTCGTCGAACATTACTTTCTCCGATAGCGAAAGTCTTACTACTTCGCGACCCGAGCTAGTGGCAGCAGCTGGGTTGACCTGTGACCACAGGGGGTACACCAGCACCCAATCAGCACCCAATCAGCGCCCAATCAGCACCCAATCAGCACCCAATCAGCTCCCAATCAGCGACCGTCTGACTGGTGGCTTGTGCTGTCTCACTCGGCACTCAGCTCGAGCTTCCAACAAGTAAGCGAACGTCGCTACCAAACTCTCAACATGTGAAGAACGGCTAGCAGAACGGCTAGTCAACACATGAACGGCTAGCAGAATATTGGCCAGAAAGCAGACGGATTACTAAGGGCGACGTTATAAGAGATTGTGCCGACGTAATTGTGTGGACTGTGGATACCTCTGATTTTAACGAGTGGATTTCCATTATATTCCGAGTAAGCTGTCAAGTGTCAGTACAAGCAATGCATGGGAGTTCGGCAACAATTCTATTTTCGAACCTTTCGCCGTTCGAAAGGTTGAAAGTCCCGCGACAATCACACCATGCCTGAACCTATGTGTGAACCGCGCTCATCTCCGCTTTTACCAGATTTTCGTCGTGCACTGCATCATTTACGCCTAATGCTGAAGGCCGCTTACGAGAAGGTTCTGTGCTGCCAGGCGCAGGAACAAGGGGCAGTGAGTTCACCTTCCATTGAAAACATCGTCAACAATCTCTTCTCTGAGCTCCTCTGGCTTACCATCGCCAGTAATATGTTTGCGTCAGCTACTAGCTAACTATATGTATGAGAAGCATGGCGCAGACTCATGAATGCAAACTTAGATAGGACAGCTTCATTAATTCCTTACCCCAAGATAGTGCGAGTGTATTGTGCCTTAACCTGAAAATTATAATCAACGCAAATTCTGCCAAATTTCTACTCTGTAGAAATTAGGTACGTTCGTTCGCTCGTTCGTGAGTTAGGTACGTTCGTTCGTACGCTAACGTTCGCACCTAAGCGGTTAGTCAATATTTAAGGTCTGATACTGCAATTCCGTGAATTCCTCGCTGAACCTTATGCAGATTTGCTGCAGAGTGCAGCTCCCTTGTTCCTGCGCTGACTATTCAGAATGCATAGGAATCGCTTACAGTTGAAATAGCCGCCAGCGCTACACATTCGCAGAGCCTCGGAGGGTGCATATCGGCTCATCTCGCCGCCTGGGCCCTGACAGTGTCATCCGTTTTTGCCCGACAATGGCAGGCGAGGGTCGGCCGGCTCCCCTCCCGCTGTGCTCTCCCGAGCCCCTTCCGCCGGCCAGCGCCGCTCTCCCGGAGCCGGCCCCCGTCCCCGGCCCCGCGGGAGGGGGCAGCGACGCCACTGCCCGACACAAGGCCTGCTGACGTCAGCAGCAGCCATTTTGCGCCGGTCGGAGACAGATCAAGGTCACACCTCTCCCGTCCCCTCCCCGCCCCGCCGGCGGGCAGCAGCTGTCAGACGGGCGCCCCGCGCCGCGACCCGCGGTCCGCGGCGAAGCGGAGTGAAGGGCTGGGCCGCGCTGAGCCGCACACGCGGCGACTGCGACTGATCATTGGCCATCATTTCAGTGACTGAACCATCCAACTATAGGCCAATAAGTGTGCTTAGTGGTGTCGGCAAGCTGACAAAGAAGGTTGTATGTGCACAACTTTTAGAATACGTGTCTGGTCACCACATTCTTGCTGACTCACAATATTCGTATCGCCCTCATCACTCCACCGAACATGCCGCCATAGATATCGTTAGCCACATCAGCAACAATGTGCACGCCGGCAAAGTTACTACTATTAGCTCAACTGATCTGTCAAAGGCCTTCGACTGTGTAGACCGCGCTGCGCTCTTAGCCAAGCTGGAGTGTTACGGCATTGCGCCACATTGGTTTGCAGACTATTTCACCGATCGGCGCCAGACTGTGAAAGGTGGTAATGTGCCAAGCCTTGAGATAGCGTATGGTGTGGTTCAGGGTAGCATAGTTGGACCTCTGATGTCCTTTTGTTCACCAATGACATCCAGTGTTATGTGTCAGCCGCATGTAAACTAGTGTCTTACGCAGATGACATGCAGCTCATGCACGAATCGTTGCCGTCTGTCTGTGGCCTCGCACAACTGCGTTCGTGGGTTAAGTCCGACCTAGCTGCAGTCTCTGTATAAGTTTCGTCACAATGGCATGAAAACCAATCCGTCTGCAACTGAATTAATCGTTGTTGGCACACCCACCACACCCGCAAAGCTGCCGGGCTGAGCGTTAAATTTGGGAATTCACAACTGTCTCCCTCAGAGAGCGTCAACATTTTGGGCATACTTATCGACACAAATCTTAGCTGGCAACATCAAACAGCCAAAATCACTCAGCGTTGCTTTGGCCTCCTCATCGTCATCAACAAGCTGAAGCATGCGCTTCCCTGCGCCACACCACAATTATTGATCGAGTCGCTGGTCTTTCCTCACATCAGATACTGTTTACCTGCATGGGCCCCAACAACAGTCACTCAGCGCCAGCGAGTGGAAAAGGTCATCGACTTCGCAGTCAGCATTGATGCTGGCATACACAGACGCGATCATGTCACGCAATTCAGAGAACAACTCGAATGGCTTAGTTTCGATCAAATTGTGGTCCTCCGAGATTGCACCTGTTTACATCGCGCCATGAATGTTCCTGATGGGCCGCGGGCCGTTCGGAGCCTGGTCAGGCGCCGATCTGAAACATCTCAGCAGCACACCAGAGTCACAGCTGACGAAACCGTGCTGCAGACGAGCGCAGCGAAACACCCTCGGCTCGAGTGTGTCAAAAAGCCTTTCCTATCGAGCAGTTGCGGCGTGGAATCGCCTCCCGGCTGCCACACGTCAGTGTTAACGGTTTAATGAGTTCAGGGGCAAAGCGATGTCTTGTATCAGAGAACTCACTCGACTCGACCATCAAATCATTTGACACCAGTCACTGTTTGTATCATTTATCGTGAATCGCTTAAGTGTAATGTGTATTTTTACCGTTCGTGTCCCATTCGCTGTGATTTTACTGAGTGTCCTTGTGCTGACCAATGTACTGACGTGGCGTTAGAATAGCCACACTCTGGAGTTCGCCGTGAATCGCCATAAATAAATAAATAAATTGCATCCCCCGCGCCGCCGGGCAGCGCCTTGAGAGGTAGTCGGCTGAAAGGAACCAACACCAAGGTTGATTGGTGTCATTTGGATGAAGGACACATGGTTCTATAAAGCATTGGCTACTAGTGTTCATTTACCACGTGTCCAACACAAAGCTGACGCCCGTGGTCCAGTGCATGACAGACTGCGCGCAAACTTGACTGACTTGCAGCGCAATTTGTGTGCTGACCTGCGGCAGCCTCAGGTATGGTAAAGTTGCTTTTCAAGCCTCATGGTTATACATTAGAATACAATCATTATGTTGATTATATAAACCGCATTTGGACATAACAATGTCAAATCTTCTTTTTAATTTTTAATATATAAAAAATGTTAATCGGGTTTTACAGCTGGCAAATACCTTGGGTGTGTATTGATTTATTGATTTATTTATTGAACGTCGTAGGCTCATTCCACTCGGGTGTGGCTATTACAGAACCAGTGTCAAAAAGGTAAAGAAATGTAGGTCAAACGGTCACATGCACTCCGACACACATCCACACCGTCCACACACATACACACTCTCACGTAAGTGTCGTCAAGAAGCAGGCGCCGCTATCGGTCAACCATTTGCCGCTGCAGTACATGCTTACGCAGCTCCTTCTTGAACTGCGGTAGGTTCGAATCCCGTAAGTGCTGTGGTAACACAAGCTGTCACGGTTGAGTAAAGGAATCGCCTCCTTCCAGATTCCGATCTGATGGCTGGAACGTGAATCATGTCACCTTGTCGTGTATCGCGCTGGTGCACATGACGTCTATATATAAGATTGCTATATACACTGAAAAAAATAAAAATTCCCGTGGGGAATTTTGGGGGTATATTAGCGGTGTCAGACACCCCAGTGACACCCTTGAAGGTGTTGACCGGAACTTTGTACACCCCCCAAATACCCGAAAAAAATCCCGTGGGGAGTTTTTCAGGCATATTAGCGGTGTCAGACATCCCAGTGACACCCTTGAAGGTGTTGACCGGAACTTTGTACACCCCCAAATACCCGAAAAATTCCCGTGGGGAGTTTGTCGGGCATATTAGCGGTGTCAGAGACCCCAGAGACACCCTTAAAAGGTGTTGACCGGAACTTTGTACACCCCACAAATAGCTAAAAAATTCCCGTGGGGAGTTTTGCAGGCATATTAGCGGTGTCAGACGCCCCAGAGACACTCTTGAAAGGTGTTGCCCGGAACTTTGCACACACCTCAAATACCGTTATAGGTGTATATATACGAGACGAACAAATTGCATTGGGTGTTTCTGGGGCGTTTCCTCGGAGTCAAATGACTCCCGCTTTAGAAAACGCCTCATGAACACCGTTCTATGTTTAATGGATACAATAACACATGTGGTGGATTCAGAGGGGTTGGAGGGCATAGGAAGTGAGATTTTTAGAATGTCAACGCATCTCTAATACTTGCAATTTTTGTTGCCCCCCTATAATACATTTTTGCTCTCGTATTTTCATGTTAAGGGACTCATTTTACATTATATGTAGGTGCTTTCAAGTGAATACAGCTGACCTGAAGTCAACTATTGTGTGATTTTGTGTGTGCAGTTGAGAATATTGCTGATGTATACACAGATCCCCGCACAGAGTACAGATACACAGATCCTCTCCGTACGACAGGGCCTCTTCTCTGCATAGAGGGGCATCCTCCCAACGCGGGAGGACCTCCATTCCGCACAGAGGGTCTCCTCTCCGCACAGAGGGGCCTCCTCTCTGTACAGAGGGGCGTCCGCGCAGAGGGCCCTTTCGAGGCTCGAGGTGGGGGGGGGGGGAGGGGGAGGGGGCATGGCCCACTGCCCCCTCTGGATCCGCCAATGGTCAGAAAACATTTTTTTTTTCGGGGGAGGCACAGTTGGGGACTGGGGTCGTTATCTCCGGTCTAAAGGGGCATCATTTCCGATCCAAAAGGGTGCTGCCGACACTCATGACTCGAAGGGCGCCACCTGCACTCGAGAGTGGCGCCTACGGTGTCCAGACGCCCAGGAGAGGCGCCCTCAATGCCCCCTCTTCTCCCACGTGCCCCCTACAGGCGCGGATCCAGAATTTCGGATGTGGACCTCTAAAAATGCTATTTTACGTTTAAAAGTGCGATAAAAATTGTTAAAGCGAACTATTTTGCCCAATCATATAGGAAAGCGACAAGTACCTATCACATAAATGCGCCGAGAAATGACACGATTATGTAACCCGCATATGATATAATTCCTAGTTAAATTGCGCCGCGGAGCGGAGTAAAAAAAATGAGTTGTATTCCCTGAACAACTGCATTCTTACTGTAGAAAGGCCCATGGTCCCTTCAGATCGTATGGGGCCCCTCCAACCTTTTCAACGCCCTTCTGACCTGTTAAGAGACTCATTTGGGATCCATGTTTAGGGGCCCTTCTTACCCGCACATGGGCCCTTTCGGTCTGGTCAGGGGCCCCTGCGATCTGCACAGGGCCGTTTGAACTTTCCAAGGGCCCTCTGGCCTGTCCAGGGGCCCTCCAGCCTTCTAAGGGGCCCTTGCAACATGCTCAGAGGGCCCTCCAACCTGCCCTGGGGCGTCTCCGTGCTGACTAGGGGTCCATTCGGCATGTTTAGGGGCCCATCTGACCCACCCAGGGACCATTTCGGTCTGGTCAGGGGCCCTTCTGACCTAACCAGGTCCCTTTCGGTCTGGTCAGGGGCCCCTCTGACCTACACAGGGGCCCTTTGAACTGCACAGGGGCCCTCCGTCCTGCTCAGGGGCCATTACGACCTGGCAAGGGACTGCAACTGGCTGCTTTGTCGAACAGACTCAATGGCAGCGGCGGCGCCACGGAGGGGGGGGGGGGCAGGAGGGGCAGTCGCCCCCCACCCTGTCATCAGGCAGGGGGGACAAACATATCTGTTTGACCCCCCCCCCCCCCCCCTCCCCTGTCATTTAAGGAGGCCCTTACATGCTTCAAAGAGGTCCCACTCGCAGGCCCCATCGCGGTGGTCATATGGGCCCCTGGAAGCCAAAGGGGGCCCTAAGTCCCAACTCCTATGAAGGTCAGAGGGGCCTCTGAAGGCCAGAGGAGGGCATCTGGAAGCCAGGGGGAGGTCAGATGGGGACCTATGGATGTCAGAGGTGGGCCCCTGGAGGTCAGAGGGGGTCCTTTGGAGGTCAGAAAGGCTCCTGAAGGCCAGAGGGGTCCTATGGAGGTCAGAGGTGCCGTTGAAGTCCAAAAGTTGCCATCTGGAAGCCAGAGGGGAGGTGAGAGGAGCCCTATGGAGGTCAAAGGCCCCTTCTGAAATGGAGGCCCCCTAAATTTCGACTTGCCCCCCTGACAAAAATATGTGGCGCCGCCCCTGCTCAATGGGCCCCATGGCAAGCTCGGGAGGCCCCTGAACAGACTTGAATGGGCCCCTGGGCAGGCTCGAGATGCCCCTGAACATGCCCGATAGGCCCTTGGGCAGGTTTTTGGGGCCCAAGTGGGCTCAAAGAGCACCTGGACATGCTCGAGAGGCCCCTGGGTTGGCTTCGAAAGCCCTTAAGTGTCTCTGAGGGCCCTTTTCATGCGCCAGAGTGACCCCTCGCCTGGTTTGAGGGCTCCTCGGTGGCTTTTTGAAAGCCATTTAGCACATGAATGGAAAAATGGTAATGCACATGGTATCTGGGCCAATCTTGGTGGCCCCCTGTGACCCGTAAGGGGGGGGGCATTGCCGCCCCTGTCCTCGGGCCTTGGCCAGGGCAACTTCGAAAACAATTATCCACCAATGTACATTGTGCATGTATACATAATCCACCAGGATCTTCTCTTTGTAAAAACACGTAGAAGTTCTCCGTGGTAAAAATGTCTAAGGGCATTTGGCAGTGTTTATTTTCGCCTAGTTTTCCCCAATTCTTGGCTTCAAAATAGACCAAACGTCAGCAAAAATGGTTTATAATGTATTTTAAGCAAAACTAAATTTTACTTAAAATGTATATCGAACAAGAAAAGATTAATTGAAGAGCTTCAAGCTCAGAAACGTATAAGAACACATGCTATCAATAGAAGTGAGCTTGGCGGATATGGAAGTTCGCGCCAAAATGGCAGTATAACATACACTAGCGCTTTGTTTGGCGGGAGCGCCATCTAAGTCTCCCGGAAGTAAAAAGACATTTACATGACGTCATTAATATATTTATTTTACACGGCGTCTACAGTGTCGCTGCGGTTAACACCTGACTCTATCGACCGGAAAATTATTTATCCTCTTAAAACGATAATCTTAAGCTTCAAGAGGATTTTCTATGTTTTACTTATGCTGGAATAAAACATCTTCCGATGATCTAGTTTTGTGACGTCACACCTTAGCAATGCTTTCACCATTTTCTTCGTATTATCGATGAACGTCAGTTAGCCAAAGTACGATCGTTGAGCAGCGTTGCGTAGCACGTGTTGTCGGACTCGGGTGTGCCATCTCCAATTTTCAACTTGCAAGTGAAGAAGTTGATTGATGTAGAGAAGATGGAAGTAAGTTTTAGAGATAACCTTATCTGTTTGTGACTGTTGCTTAATCTGTTATGTATACTATTTCAGTGTATGTATGGACGTTTCACCTCGATGCATGGGCACCGTATGACCTATTTGTCAGTGCGCTCGTAAACGCCAATCATCATCACCTCAACGCATGAATGGCGTTTCAGTTAATTAAATTTAATATTTTCAATTACTGCTCTGGTGGTAGATGAAGGTAGAGTAAGATGCTGTAATCACGGACATGTCCTATCCTCAGACTTTTCATGCTATCAGAATGTAAATGCGTCAGTATCGTATGGATTCTGATAGCATGAAAAGTCCGAGATTCGGACGTGTCCGAAGATCGGCGTTTTACCCTTTGGGTGGAATACATTAAGTAGGCGTCATACTGATGCAATGTATTTAGTCATACTGGCCAGTTAACCACAGTGTTTTAAATGTTGCTCAACAATTTGGTCACTATGCATCTTTCACACTATTCAGGGTAATAGTTCAGTAATTCACCTCCCCAGTGTTACAGCACTGGGGAGCCTGAACAAGTGGCAGGCAGTGCTGCCGGCTTGATGACGTCATTGGGAGGGTATACTTAATGCTGTAGGCCTGTAACCTAACCCCGCCATAAGTCTGATCAGGACAAAACCTACTATTTGCTCATAGCCTTAAGTCTGATCAGGACAAAACCTAAGATTCACCTGTAGTCATTAAGTCCGATTGGGACGAAACAAGCAAATCTTAGGTTTCGTCCCGATCAGATGTAATGGCTATGAGCGAATCTTAGGTTTCAGTCCGATCAGACTTAATGGCTACATGCGATTCTTAGGTTTTGCCCCGATCAGACTTAATGGTGGGGTTAGGTTAGACAGGCATATGCCATTAAGTATACCCTCCCAATGACGTCCTCAAGCCGGCAGCACCGCCCGCCACTTGTTCAGGCTCCACAGAGTTGTAACACTGGGGAGGTAAATTACTGAACTATTACCCTATTGTGCACCTTATATTTTATTTAGATTGTATCTTACCTACCTAATAATATTGGAACAAAAATATTTCCGGAAGATCACATGTTCAGTGCTGCTGTATTGACCAATAGTCGGTATTGGTAGGGCAGGCATCACACTTCCGCACACCAGCTGTAGGTAGTGTAGCAAGGGGCGGGCATTGCAGCCAGCTTGATGACGTCACTGGGAGGGTATACTTAAAGGAAATAGTTCACCTTCATAATTTTTTCCAGAACACTATTTTATTATATTTTGTAATAGTTTCTTTTCAAAAATGGTCCTACATCGCGCCAATTCAGGACAGAAAGTCGTAAATTATTAATGTTATGGTGTGCGTTATTGGTCTGCGCATGCTCCATGCAGTGCTGGCGCTCAGATGGTACGGTATATCATATATGCGCCACATTCCTTCGCCAAAAAGTCAAATATCTTCGGCTGGAGTCTTTTCAGCCAAGAAAAGTTGCAGATAAGGATTTCTCAACACAGGCTACAAAACTGCTATTCCAGTTCAAAATCCCATGTTGAAGGTGAACTATTTCCTTTAATGGCATAGTGCTTACTACTCGATCAGACTGATTCTGCACTAAACCCTGTCACGCTCTCACTAAACCTCTATTCCTGGCGGAGCGCAGGGCTTGTATTTGAGATCGAAGGTCGGCAGCACAGCGGCCATCACCACAATGTGACCTTGTACATCAATCACCGGCTTTCAAAATTATTTGTCCGATCAAGTTTCCCTTCTGAACCCCGCTTTAGCAAGCTAAGTAGCTGTTGGATAGCTCTGTTGTTTTGTGTATTTTTTTGAGGAATCACATTATATTTAGATATAAGGATTAGATATTTAGTTTTGTGGATCGTTTAGGTATTATTTTTAAGCATTCATAGTTAGCTGTTACCTCTTACTTGCTTTTTAAAGGACTTTTCATTCTAGCTTGTGTGCGCCAAAATTGTCTTAGTCTTATTTTTGTGTTATTAGTTGCAGGGCTGGATAAGTAGATATTTTAGAAAATTAGGGATAATTAAGGTGTATTTAGTATTTAGTTTATTTAAGGATTAGATATTTAGTCTAGTATTAGGTGCACTCATAGCTGATTTGTGTCACTAGCTTTACCTAGATCTAGTTTATAAAAAATCAAATCACGTTCCCCTTCTGAACCCTACTTTAGCCAAGCTAAGTAGCTGTTGGATAGCTCTGTTGTTTTTGTGTATTTTTTGAGCAACCACATTATATTTAGATATAAGGATTAGATATTTAGTTTTGTGGATCGTTTAAGTATTATTTTTAAGCATTCATAGTTAGCTGTTACCTCTTACTTGCTTTTTAAAGGACTTTTCATTCTAGCTTGTGTGCGCCAAAATTGTCTTAGTCTTATTTTTGTGTTATTAGTTGCAGGGTTGGATAAGTAGATATTTTAGAAAATTAGGGATAATTAAGGTGTATTTAGTATTCAGTTTATTTAAGGATTAGATATTTAGTCTAGTATTAGGTGCACTCATAGCTGATTTGTGTTACTAGCTTTACCTAGATCTAGTTAAGGTTTAGAAGAAGAAAAAACAAACAAAAAAAAAGTTAAGTTAAGTTAGTAAAGTATTGAAAAGTGCATAGTACCTAAGTTATATACCTAAGTTACTAGTGTATTCAAATGAGCATGACTAGGATGCAGGCGAAGGTAGCAGAGCTAGAGGCCCTCCAGGCTAGAGTAGCGGAGCTTGAGGCGCAGTTAAGTAAGTGTAGGTGTAGAGATGAGCCGCAAGAGGGTGTAGCTCCTGACCAAGGAACGTATGCGCAGATTGTGGTTAGGGGGTCAGAAAAGGAGCCTACAGGATCAGGGACCAGTGGTAGTTCTGATAGGGGCATAAGGGAGGAGGATAAGGCAAAAGTGGATAGTGCGGCTGGGGTTTGGAAGTGTGTTGGAGGGTCACGTTTCTGGAGACCCAACATTGTGGAAAGTAATGCTAGGGCCACAGACAGTAAGGATGAGGAGGGGTGCTGGGTAATGGAGGGTGGTAGCAGAATCTGGAGGAGGAAGAGGGAAGGGGATCAGGAGGGATGGACAAAAGTTCAGGGTAGAGTCAGGCAGTACAGCCCCAGGGAACATCAGCAGGTTACACTAGCAAATAGGTTCAGTGCGTTAGAGTCAGCAGCTGAAAGTGACAAGGTACAGATTCAGCATTTAGTGGTTGGGGACTCGAGGGTAAGGCCCTTAAGGCGAACATTCTGTGGGAAGAGGGACAAATGCATAGTTAAACCGGGGGCAAAAGTAGTTGATATGGGCCCTGTCATTGAGGCAGAACTGGGTAGGAGTAGCCCGGAGACAGTTATAATACAGGTGGGGGTGAACAACATAGGACCTAGACAGAGTGTGAGAATAGTAGCGGAGTACCGGAGCCTGCTGCAGAGGTTGAAGGAGTCCAGGAAACCAGTCATTGTGACTGGCATCCTCCCTCGCTGTGGAGCCAGTGAGGAGTGGTACTCAAGAGCTCTGTCTGTGAACAGCTCAGTTCAGAACTTATGTTCAGCTATGGGGCTTAGTTATGTAGACTTATGGGATCAGTTCTATGAGTGGCATAGGTACTATATGAAGGATGGGCTTCACTTATCGGATGAGGGGGCAAGGGCTTTGGGAGATGCCTACAGAAGTGTCATTCAGGGAAACTAGGTAGGAGGGGGGGGGGGGGGGTTCAGGGACGCTAGTACTAGGGCATCAAGAAGTAAGCATTGGTAGAAGTTCATGTCAGAATAGGACAGTAGATCATAATTCCCTCAGAATTAGTAGAGTCAGCTCAAAGTATAAGATCACATGTGTGTTGCTGAATGCCCAAAGCATTAGGTCTAAATTTGATGAGTTTGAGTGTTATGTTGCCCTTGAAAAGCCTGATATCATTTGTGTAACCGAGACATGGGTTAGTGAGGGGTATAATAGGGATAGGCTACAGGATTTCGAGTTACAAGGGTATAACATGTTCTCATACTGCAGAGAATCACGGCAGGGAGGCGGAGTGTTTGTATATGTAAATAGCTTGTACTGCACTACTAGAGTTGATGATTCTAGTAAAGTAAAAGAAGTAGAATCAATCTGGCTTGACATTAAAATTGGTACAGGAAACAGAGGAAGGTTGAGGATAGGTGCATTTTACAGACCAGGGAATCTTCCAAGGAACTCCCAAGCTGAAACAGACCAAGATATTTGTGAGGAAATACGTAGGAACTTTCGGGCTCAGTGTCTTATTATGGGAGATTTTAACTTAAGAGGATACGAAAGTATAGCAGAGGAAACAAATGATTGTAGGTTGTATAGGCAAATCTTTGAAGAGGAGCTTTTCATGCATCAGTTTGTAACAGAGCCAACCAGACATTGCTCCATTCTAGACCTTGTATTCTCAGACAACAGTGATCTAGTTAGTGACATAAGTATTTGTGCAGGTCTAGGAACCAGTGATCACAATACGGTTAAATTCAATATCTCATCAGAAATGAGGCCCAAAGATAACCTTATTATGGTTCCAAACTTCAGCCGGGCTGATTTTGATGGTATTAGAAATGACCTCGCACAGGTAAAATGGAACGTTGAGTTGGCAGGTTTAGATGCATGTGAGGCCTGGAATGTTTTCAAAGCTAGATTAAGCCAAATTCAAAATCGGCATATACCCCTCAGGCACAAACGTAACAGAACCAAGGGCAATCCAGTTTGGCTTACCCCAGAAGTAAGGAGTGCTATACAAGCTAAAAGAAGTGCATTTGACATTTTGAAGGGATCTTCACTAGATATAAATCAGAAGGCCTACCAGAATGCAAGAAATTCAGTTAAGAAAAAGGTCAGAGCAGCTAAAAGGGCAAAGGAACTTGATTTAGCATTGTAATGCATTGTAATGCAGATAGTAAGAAGTTCTTCAGTTTTTATAAGTTAAGTACAGTTTCCAAAAATATAGGTCCATTTAAGGTAGATGATGTGTTAGTTAGCAAGGACAGTGAAATGGTTGAAGTGCTTAATGATCAGTTTCAATCTGTCTTTACTATCGAGGACCAGAGTAGTATTGCAGCACTTCAGCCTGAGCTAGAGACAGAGGAGACTATAGGAGAGCTAGGTGGCATAAGTAGTGAACTTGTTCTAGAATATCTAAAGAAAGTAAGGCCTAACAAGGCAGAAGGACCTGATGAAATCCATGCTAGACTTTTAAGAGAATCTGAAAGGGAGTTGTCGGTTCCATTAGCCATAATATTTTCTAAATCACTTGCAGATAGTAAAATTCCACTTGATTGGAAAAGAGCAAATGTTGTTCCTATTCATAAAAAGGGAGATAGAAGTAAAGAGGAAAACTATAGACCAGTTAGTCTGACCTCATTAGTCTGCAAGGTGCTTGAATCAATCATCAAAGATAAGATTGTTGAATTCTTGGAGCAAAATGAACTCATCAAAGATACACAGCATGGCTTTAGGAAGGGCCGTTCTTGTTTAACTAATCTTCTGGAGTTTTTGGATGTTGCAACAGATAGCGTTGATCAGGGTAAACAGCTAGATGTAGCTTTTCTTGATTTCAGTAAAGCATTTGACAAAGTCCCCCATACAAGACTGGGGTTGCAACTTAAAATTCATGGGATCAGGGGCAAGATTCTGGATTGGATAGAAACGTGGCTTTCAGGACGCCAGCAAAGGGTTATATTGAATGGGTGCCAATCACAATGGAAGGAGGTTCTCAGTGGGGTTCCACAGGGCTCAGTCCTGGGCCCATTGCTTTTTATAATATTTGTGAATGCAATTGAGAACAGTATAGACAGCAAAGTCTTGAAATTTGCAGACGATCTAAAAGTTGTCAGGATTATTAGAGGAAAACATGATCAGGATGTTTTTCAATCAGATCTGGACAAGCTAGTTGAGTGGTCTGAAGCATGGCAGATGAAATTCAATTTGAGTAAATGTAAGATTATGCACGCTGGACGGGTTAGCAGTAAACATAGGTATGAAATGGGTGGGCAGAAAATGGAGCAGATTGAAAAGGAAAGAGATTTAGGTGTCGTGGTAAACAATAGACTATCAGCGTCAGACCAGGTTGTAGAAGCTAGGAAAAAGGCACTTAGAATGCTAGGGGCCATTAACAGAAATGTTTCCTACAAGAGTGAAAAGGTAATAACAAAACTGTATTGTGCATACGTTAGACCACATTTGGAGTATTGTGTACAAGCCTGGTCTCCAACATATGAGAAAGATTGCTGGTTGTTAGAAAGAGTTCAAAAAAGGGCAACAAAAATGATTAATTGTCTTGGTAGTTTACCTTATGAAGATAGATTAAGGAAATTGGGTATGTTTTCACTTAGATATAGAAGGCTAAGAGGAGATCTAATTGAAGTCTTCAAATTTGTAAATAGTCAGCATTCTGGATATTTAAAGGGTATGTTTGAGTTCAATAGGGAAAATCGAGGTAGAGGTCATCAGCATAAACTCATTATGAAACAAAGTAGGACTAGGCTACGACAGTCATTTTTCAGTAGAAGGGTTGTAGGACATTGGAATATGCTACCAGGGGATGTCGCTGATGCAGTGACACTTGCTTCCTTCAAAATTAGATTAGATAAATACTTTACAGAGAAGGGATTAGTTCATAAATACTCGTGGGATTAGCCTTCTTTTATGCAGGTAGAGTAAGGTGATTTGAAGGGGCGAGACTGGTGGAGGGGGGGGGGGGGTGCAACCTCGGATGGGCCCAAGAGGCTCTTTGTTGCACTTTTCTTTTATGTCTTTATGTCTTTTATGTCTAAGTAGTAAAGAGGCCTACGCCATTAAGTATACCCTCCCAGTGACGTCATCAAACCGGCTGCACCGCCCGCCCCTTGTTACATTACCTACAGCTGGTGTACAGAAGTGTAACGCCTGCCCCACAGGTACCCCAATACAATAGTCCACCATTAGTTATTAGCTAATCCATATAATATACCTACCAATTGATAGAAAATATCACATTTAGTAACTATGGATGGCTTCCCCCAAAAAAATGCACTATAACTAATAATAACTTCAATAATAAATATATTGCTGCTTCAGTCCTCGCCCATTGCCAAACTTTGTTACGCTACAGCCAATGATGATACAAATATAGATACCCTGGTATAGATAGCATTCACACTTCACAGCTGCCCAGATACGTCAGGACCCAAACAGACCTAATAGGGCTGTTTACCCATGACATCACTGGTTGGAAGTGGTTCCACCAGCTGACTGTGCTAATGTTAAAGGCCATAGGGAAGATTTTCATATCTAGATTGTGTAGTGCAGCATAAGGTAGTGTAAGTTTCATGTCAATATCTATGAAAGTTTTCAAGTTATTGAGAAAATCTGTGAGGAGCAGATTTCCCCCCCCCCCCCGGCCTTCCAGCGGGGCGCGGGTTAACTGCCGAATTATTATTTTCTGCTGATGTCTGATGAATAATGTTAAATATTGAGTTTTATGCAATTAATAACTTCGTACTGCTGACACAGTTGCTGTATTGTTTCTCGATGTGTTTGTTTCTGATTTTTTTTTCAGACTGTAAACAACCTTCAAGTGGAACGATTTGAATGCCCAAGCTGCGGTTTTTCTATTTTTGACTTATTTCTATTCACTAAACATCTCAGAAGACACCAGAAAGAGCCTGATTTCTGTGTGTGTTGTACTGTTTGCAAAAAAATCATTTCATGTTGTCAAGAGATGGAGGGAGCATATGTCCAGCCATGTTGGGTTCAGGGTCAAGCACAGGCAACATGATGAGGGTGCATGCTTAGCAACTAATTCTGAGTCTGAGCTGAGCAAAGCAAATACTGCATGCACCAGTGGTTCAGTTGATGATGGGATGTCTGCTGACCACGATAGCCGCAATGGATCACAATTGAATGAAGGGCATTCAAAGGATAGTGCAATAAAGTTCCTGGTTGGTCTGCAAGCCCAAGGTGTGACTTCAAAAGTGTGTTCTGAGGTTGCTGAAGCTGTAGCTGGATTTTGCTCTGATGCTATTGAAGAATTTCAGGAAATGCAGTCAAAAAGCAAGACAACAGTGAATATTAATGAAGTTCCAATTATCAAAACATTTGTCAGCATGTCTTCTGAGCACAACAGGGATAAATATATGCATCTGCATAGCTTCCTCGTGAAACCTGTGACGATCCGTTTGGGGGATCGCGAAACCTGCCAATACGTTCCAGTGTTGGACCAGCTGAGGTGTCTCTTGTTAGACAAGAATGTTGTATCTCATATAAACCACGGCAAGCCGAGCACCGACGGATGGCTCAGGTCGTTCCATGACGGATCTGTGCATGCAGAAAGAGTTGGAGAAATAAACCTTGCATTGTACTTTGATGAATTCAATGTTGTGAACCCATTGGGCAACAAGGTCGCCAAAGAGAAGCTAGGTGTGTTTTACTACAGTCTTGCAGATTTGCCCTCAGGTCAGCTGAGACACATTTTCCTAGCATTGGTAGTTCGATCAAAATATTTCAAGAAACACTCCTTGAAATCTGTGATAGATCCTCTTCTGAAAGATCTGGGTAAGCTAGGAACGGAAGGCATTGTAATCGCAACGGAGGACACAAAGACAACCTACAAAGGATCTGTCCGATTTATTGTTGGTGACAATCTTGGCCAGCACTTCCTTCGAAGATTCAACGAGTGCTTCAGCCGTGGAAACTACGTGTGCAGATTTTGTCGTGTGCTACCTACTGAATTATGCTCATTGCTGAAGGAGAGCGATTGCATTCGAAGAACTGCTGCTGAATATGACTCGCAGGTTAGAACGCTTCAGGAGTCGGATGGTGCTGATCATTTTGCACAGCTTTTCGGTATCAAAGGTCCCAGTCCTTTCAATCAGCTTCCATTTTTCCACATCATCGATCAGCAACCTCCGGATCTGGCCCATGACATTTTTGAAGGTATTGTACCATTGGTGCTAAAGTGGCTGCTCACTGCGCTGATAAAAAAGTACAAGACTCTTACCATTCAGGATTTGAATACAACTATACTTAACTTTCCATATCACTCGCTTTTAAACAAGAATCGTCCACAGCCAGTGACCTGGCGGAATGATGGAGTTTCAGTGAAATTGACCGCGGCAGAGTGCCGGACGTTGATCACGCTTTTGCCTATGATGATTGGATCATTGATCCCTGATGCCTGCGATGAATGGCTTGCTTTCCTGGATTTCCGAATGATTGTCGAATATATATGCGCACCGCAGCTCAGTCAAATTGACCTACTGTACCTGAAAGAAGTTATTGAAAAGTGGCTTAAGAGTTTAACAGAAGTGTTCCCCAGCCAGTTCCGTATGACACCAAAGATGCATTACATTTTGCATTACGTGTCAGAGATGAAGAAGCACGGGCCTCTGGAGTTTACTTGGACATTGAGGTTTGAAAATAAACATCAAGAGATGAAGCGTGTAGCAAAGCGGTCCAAAAATACTAGAAACATCTCAAGAACTATGGCACTGGGGCACCAGAGAAATCTGTGTCAAAAGATGGAAACAGGTGCATTCATCCATGGATATGGAGACATTGTTGTGGAAGACTTGATTCAAATGAAACGCTCTCTTAATGATGATGAAGTAAAATACAAAAGTGGTAGGATAAATGGTACCCTCTACCATGCAGGAGAGATCCTCGTGATCAAAACTGATGGTGTGGTGGGTTTTGTCCAAGTCGGGCATGTCCTTCGAGATGGAGCCTTTATGGTACAAGAGGCTATGATTGTGGAAGTTAGCAGTACACTACAAGCCTATCGACTGAAAGCAACTGGACAGTGCAAACATATTCGTTTTTCGGACTTGCACGACCTGCAGCCACTTCCGTGGTATGACGACGGCGGTGCTGGTGTCCTTACTGTGCTTCATCACAAAATTGATGGGCTGGACTAGTCATGGGTGAGTTGGGTTTGGTAGTTTAAGACCATTCAAAATGTAGGTACATTGTCCTCAATTTGTTATGTTAAAAATATGATGCAAGCAACCTAATTGAGTAATGGCATGCAATGTTTTCTTACATTACCAATTTCGACAGAAGGCTTAAGCAATAATATCACTATTTACAATTGTTGCACAACGCTGCAATTAATTGATTTTGGTAGTTGGTACGTGGTGGTGAGCGGACTCGTCAAGGTCATTGTATGGAATAAAACGGAACTTTGGAACAATGATATTGGGCGACTGGTGGCGAATTTCGAAAAACGGACTTAGTGTTAATCATGCGATTGCTCTTTAACATATCAAATATTATATTACATTAAAGTGGCAGTGTCCGTTTAACCCTCGCCCGTGCAGCGTCCGATCAGTGCGCGGCCGTGCAAGGGGGGAGGGGGGTACACCCTCCTAGCGTTTCGCCCCTAATTGGGCTAGAACTTCGATTAAAAAACGAACGTGTTGCTTGTCACGAGAGGCAGCCAATGATACCCAATTTTAAAGTCCTAAGTAATTAGGTGACCTCTGATGTCTGACCCAAAATTCAACCAAATTGTAAATGCGTATAAATTGAATTTAATCAAGCTAGAATCGCGGATGAGCGTATAATTGTGCTAAATAGGTGCCAAATTTGAAATCAGCATCATCAACTGCCCTAGAAACTGCCTAATTCCAAAAAGGTCATGTCAGGTCATTTGAGTTCAGTGACCTCGGTTGACCTGTGGAGGCGCATGACCCCAGTGGAACATATAAGTATGTTAAATGGATCCGATATTTGAAATCGGCGTCACAAAATGTCCTAGAAACTGCCAGAAGCCAAAAAAGTAATATCAGGTCATCGGAGGTCGGTGACCTCGGTTGACCTCTGAAAAGGTCAATCGAGGTCACAATATCAAGGGAAACCACAACTGTCACCTGGAAACACCTGTGCATATGCTCTTGAACAGCAAACACTATGCAACTGCACAAGTTAAAAGGATCAATACTACGGACGCCAGTTGCGCCTGACATGACCTTGAGAAACAGGTCAAAGGTCACGGGTCATGTGACCTACACCTTCAAAAATTCAAAACGTGTCAAATTGTTCACAAGTAGGGTACTGAAAGTTTCATCGCAATCGGTTGATATTTACGCGAGTTATTCCCGAAAAACCGAGGGGGTGGCATCCACCCCCCCCCCCCTCCCCCTGCACTGGCGAGGGTTAAGGCATGTCATGTATGGAAACTTAAGAACATTAGGATTTTTTCACTGAACCTAATTGCCCTACTTAATACTGGTAGACGTATTCCACTCAACATAGGTACCTATGTAAGGAAATTCACTCACGCGCTCCTCTGCCACCCAGCAGGCAGCAGGAGACTAAAGGCTGCGTCGGTGCGTGTACAATTATATCTTACATTGGTTGTGAATCACTCCAAAATAGCGTCAGCCGCGCCACTTTCCCTATCCCTACTGCTACCAAAATGCTACCAAATATATGAAACACTAATGAGGCAAAAAATATATATTTATTTCGCAAGAAGTTATTTTTTCGCAGGCAGTACCCATTTTCATCGCGTTTCAGCGGATTTTGGGGGTGGGGCTAATTTCTATTGCCGCCCCTGTCGAGCTTGGAATGTGGGTGGGGGGGGGGGGGGCGCTTTGGCCCTTGCCGCCCCCTTTGGATCCGCCAGTGATTCCAGACAACATAGGTACCTACCTATACAAGGAAATTCACTCCCGCGCTCCTCTGCCATCCAGCTGGCAGCAGGAGACCAAAGGCTGCGACGCGCGCTGCGAGTAAAATTATAACTTACGTTGGTTGTGAATCACTCCAAAATAGCGTCAGACGCGCCACTTTTCCTATCCCTACTGCTACCAAAATGCTACCAAATAGAGGAAACACGAATGAGGCAAACAATACATATTTTTTTTCGCAAGATTTTTTCCCGCGGACAGTACCATTTTAGCAAGAATGTTTTTTTCCGCAGGCAGTACCCATTTTAATCGCCAGTTTCAGCGGATTTTGGGGATGGGACTAATTTCTATAGCCGCCCCTGTCGAGCTTGGAATGGGGGGGGGGGCTTTGGCCCCTGAATTTCCTTGTATAGGTAGGTACCTTTTGGATCCGCCAGTGATTCCATACAACATAGGTACCTATACAAGGAAATTCACTCCCGCGCTCCTCTGCCATCCAGCAGACAGCAGGAGCCCAAAGGCTGCAACGCGCGCTGTGTGTAATTTTTTTTTTTAACTTACCTTAGTTGTGAATCACTCCAAAATAGCGTCAGACGCGCCACTTTCCCTATCCCTACTGCTACCAAATAGAGGAAATACGAACGAGGCAAAACAAGGTTGATTTATTTCGCAAGAAGTTTTTTTTTTGCGTGCAGTACCCATTTTTCATCGCCAGTTTCAGCGAATGGGGGGGAGGCTAATTCCTATTGCCGCCCCTGTCGAGCTTGGGATGGGGAGGAAGGCTTTTGCCCCTGCTACCCCCCCCCCCCCCCCCCCTTGGATCCGCCAGTGGACAAGTAGAAAGCAATGATAAGTTTAGGGCTATATTGACTGAACATCCCTACAAATCCTTTTCCTCCTTTTCTGTCCCGCTGCAGTTTAAGAACCGAACATCATGTCATCGTACGGCCTTCTGTACCCGTATCCGAACGCAGCGTCAATGATGCTGATATGATCCGTGTTTGTTTCCAGGACATCAGAGTAATATGCTCATTTGAGGGTCGACCGAAACTTATACAGGGCAGCGTTCAATCTCTGCCGCAACTGTGTGTCGAAGCTTTTGGGTTGTCCCTAAAAACACATGAACTGGAGCTGCTTGCCACCGGCTTTCCCGGCGGCGACGAGTGGGTCGAGTGGTACAGCGGTACCACAATACCCGATAGATCGAAACTGAGGCTGGTGACAAAGGAACAACGCCTCGCAAGGGCATGGACTGAAAGCTTCACTGAAAGTGAAGTCTGGTAAGACAAATTTGTATTATTTTGACTGATTGCTCCTAGCACCTCACTGTGTTTTCCTGGAGTGTAGCTATATTTCATCACAACGCAGCTATATTTCATCACAACGCACATACACACACAACAAACAAAAACAAACAAAACACCCATTTGAAATGCTTCGACATTGCACGCAAAACATGTGTGCAGAGGCAGCAGTTAGCATTATTTATTTCTATTTTTATTTGCACAGTTTTTATGTTAAATTCCTCTGTGGGATTCAGATTGAAAGAAGTAGTTGTTGATGTTGGAATAACTAGAAGAATATGTGAGTTTGTAAACATTGGAATTGTAGACTTATGTGAAGATTAAACAAATATGTTTGTTGGATTTTTGTTTGTATTCGGTGCCGAGATCCGTTCCTATTGTGATGCTTTCAGTTATACATTTGCCTGAATTGATGCTAGACCTTGTGGGGGAACGCTGTTACGAAGTTGCTGGTAGCTGCGCACATATTTGTGATTTTCTTTGTGTGATGTTTTATGATTTGGGTGTTCTTCGTCGACAGTTCCCTGGATGACCCGCTGACTGGTAACGCGTCTTCTGATACGGCATGCCTGCAATCGCCTGTTCCAAAGTAAAAAATGTGTCTGTCGTTGCCATTTTCACAAAATAGCATTTTCCGATATCAGACCCACTCTGAGCAGAGCTTGTTTCGTGGGCCCTGATCCCACCATCCGATCAAGACATATCAGACATACTGCAAAATTGAGTAAGTTTCGCGTCCCCCAACGACGACGAACGGTCTGCCCGGCCTGGTGGCTTCATTTGACTCGATTGCAGCCGCTGCCACAGGCCGAAGGATGTGTCTCATGATGTTAAAATACAATTCTACCCTATACCCCATATATCAACATTTTAAGCTTCATAACTTGTGTAAATATATATCGGGTGTCACATTGTAAGGGATTCCGCTGGTTTATCGTTATCAGCTGACCAATTTGTCGACCTGTGAATAGGTTGAGGGACTGTACTTTTAAGGTGTCAACGATCCTCTATCATGGGCGCAAATTGACCCGAGGAATTGGTGCGTTCTTAAACCACAATAAACAAGATCCCCTATCAGGTTTATATTTTATTATTCTGCTGCTATATTATTTTACGCTTGACGCTTGACGCTTGACGCTTGACGCTTCGCTTCGCTTGGTGAGATTCACATAACAATCAATCACAGCAGAAAATAAACCCAACATAATTTCCTTTCGGCCACCTTTGGCTGCAGCACACCTGAGTTCAGTAAGGCACGGTAATACTGCATAATGGGCCGTATGAAAGTCAAATATGTCTTTTACACCTGTGGCCAAGGTTTTGAAGTACAACATGAATGGCTCTCCATTTAATGGATTAAGACAGCAGTGTATCCATACTTTACACGCACAATGCCGTACACCGCATGACAATCTTCAGGGGCGGTCGCAGCCCTGGCCTTGGGGGGGGGGGCGGCTTGGCAAAAGGGCCCCAGTTGGTCTGAAAGGGCCCTCGGTCGGTGCGAGGTGCCCTACGCTGATTTTAAAGGGTATTGTTACACATGAAGCTTGGTTTTTAAACTTTCTAGGGCTTTTAAAACCCTATGGTTTATGCCGGTCGGAAAGCGGCCTTCAGACGGTCTGAGAGGGTATTGTCAGGCATTGGGTATTCCAAGACAGATCGGCAGGGTCAAGACACACTGCATTTCAGGTTTGATGAAAGTCCGTTTTCATGAGTTTTAACAGGGACTAAGGAACGTCACGAGAAGTGTGTGTGTGTGGGGAGAGGGGGGGGGGGGTTGTGCAACTTTGATCTGGTATTGAGAGAAACCAAATAGGCGCTATGCCACTATGCAAGATTTCTTTGCAGATTCGGGCTCTTCTTGTCTTGGTGAACCCTTTGCCATAAACAAAATCACCGACCAAAATAACATTTTAGCACACAAAATGAGCGAAAAGTGAGGGAGCCATGCCCCCCCCCCCCCCCTGTTCATACGCCTATGTGGATATATCAGGCGCTGAATCACGTTGTGGCAAGTTTCAGGTCCCTTCATGGAACAGTTACTGAGTTATCACCACCGGCATTTCCGTGAAATCACGATGCAAGGCTTTCTTCTAATCCAAAACGCTGCCACCGATTAACCTTCGCCCTGGTGTGGGTCATTCTGACTCTCCTTGAGGGTTTTCGGGAATAGCGGGAAAACGGCGGCGTACAGCGCCACCAAAATTGGCATAGGTCTTCGGGCATCAATTATCCATATATTGTGTATTTTTTACCTCGGGTCATCTCAGGTCTGGTCACCAGGTTACGTCGAGTGATCTTACCTCCAAAAATAGTTGCGGTCGTGCCAAAGTCACGGGGGTTGATCGAACGATTTGAAACTCACGGAAGTTAATCAGAGCACAGGTATCGACAATTCGTTTAACTCGGATATTTGTATATCGATGACCAAAGGGCAAGTCAATTTCGTGACCTACCCATTACAAGTCAATGGGAAAATATATAAATGCTTCCTATTCAGAGGATATGAAATACCTAGATCAGGCCAATTCTTGCAGAATCATGCTATTTTAGCTCACTCTTAACCCAGGTGTAACTGTTGCTCAGTGACCTATGCAAGGTCAGCTGAGGACATCTGATGTCACTAGCATCTTTTTGACAATGACTTTATAGAATTAATATAGAGACGTGCAAATCGCATTACTGTGTTTGTCTTGCTGAGATGCGTCTCTCCATATGCAACATTACCTACTGGGTTCACAAATGACCTTGACCTAAGGTCAAATTTTGAACTTGACCCAATCCGGTTATCGTGAATACGGTTAGAAGTGCCTCGACCAGACAAACACGATGGCGTTGAAATTATTGCCCTATCTTCATTAGGTAAAACGTTGTTCACGAAAACTTCTTGGAAGAAAATGCCGCCACTGATTGCTCCTAGCACCTCACTATTTTTTCCTGGAGTGTACACAACGCAGCTATATTTCATCACAACGCACATACACACACAACAAACAAAAACAAACAAAACACCCATTTGAAATGCTTCGACATTGCACGCAAAACAGGTGTGCAGAGGCAGCAGTTAGCATGATTTATTTCTATTTTTATTTGCACAGCTTATTATGTTAAATACCTCTGTGGGATTCAGATTGAAAGAAGTAATTGTTGATGTTGGAATAACTAGAAGAATATGTGAGTTTGTCAACATTGGAATTGTGGACTTATGTGAAGATTAAACAAATATGTGTTAGTTGGGATTTTTTTGTATTCGGTGCCGAGATCCGTTCCTGTTGTGATGCTTTCAGTTATACATTTGCCTGAATTGATGGTAGACCTTGTGGGGGAACGCTGTTACGAAGTTGCTGGTAGCTGCGCACATATTTGTGATTTTCTTTGTGTGATGTTTTATGATTTGGGTGTTCTTCGTCGACAGTTCCCTGGATGACTCGCTGACTGGTAACGCGTCTTCTGATACGGCATGCCTGCAATCGCCTGTTCCAAGGTAAAAAATGTGTCTGTCGTTGCCATTTTCACAAAATAGCATTTTCCGATATCAGGACCCACCCTGAGCAGAGCTTGTTTCGTGGGCCCTGATCCCACCATCCGATCAAGACATATCAGGCATACTGCAGAATTGAGTAAGTTTCGCGTCCCCCAACGACGACGAACGGTCTGCCCGGCCTAGTGGCTTCATTTGACTCGATTGCAGCCGCTGCCACAGGCCGAAGGATGTGTCTCATGATGTTAAATACAATACTACCCCATACCCCATATATCAGCATTTTAAGCTTCATAACTTGTGTAAATATATCTCTGGTGTCACATTGTAAGGGATTCCGCTGGTTAATCGTTATCAGCTGACCAATTTGTCCACCTGTGAATAGGTTGAGGGACTGTACTTTTAAGGTGTCAACGATCCTCTATCATGGGCGCAAATTGACCCGAGGAATAGGTGCGTCCTTAAACCACAATAAACAAGATCCCCTATCAGGTTTATATTGTATTATTCTGCTGCTATATTATTTTAAAATGCCAGATGTATAAGGTAGTATGCACATACGCACAACCAATTTGTTTGTTATTGCTGCTGTATGTTTTATGTAATTGTACGGTGTACATTCACAGCGATGGTGCATCGGTCACGCAGCTCCCAACGGTGGGAAACAGCCCGGTTGCATCTGATATGGCTGGCGAAAGTCGTGTGCCGGAAACGAATCGGGAGACCCAGTAAGTATGTGTTGCGTATAAGCCGTCGTATGGATGAATAGGACTAAAAAAGAATGCAAGGATCTGAAAGATGAATCGTTGTACCCCCCCCCCCCCAACCTTGGAATTTGGGCCATTTTCTGGACTTTTTGGGTCCAAAGAATTTTGCTCTCTTCATATTTGTTCAGGAAATTTGCTCTCTTTTCGCCTGATCTTACCGACATTGTAGTTAAAGTATAATTCAATTTTCCTCACAAGGATTTAATATCTATTACAAATCAGGATTTTTTACTTTCCAAGTAAAATAATTAAAACAAAAAGGAAAATCTTAACTTGCCTGACAATACAATTTTACTCTCCACCTATGGATTTTTATTCTCCGGGACCAGGTCATGAAATGAAAAATCCAACACTGCCCACCCCCCCCCCCCCCCCCCCCTACCCCTACCTCCAGTTAAAAAGTTGTGCGCTTTTTGGTAATGTCATTACTTTGAACTGTAAATTCTGACAAGTATCTATCGGTTGACATCCCAGGTCATTTCATTTGATGTCATAGGTAAGACACATTTTGGATAAAGCGTTTGACTTATGCCAGTGGACATCGTACGACTCTTCACCACATATGGGGCGGCCCTGGTCGGCTGGCTAGAGCGCTTGTCTGGTGTTCAGAAAGTCCGGGTCAAGCATCCCTACTCTCGCGACCGCAATCCATGTATGAATGTGTCGCGCCCGGATGACTTAAAATGAGAGCGGTGGCACGTAAATCCCCAATAATTATTGATAATTGTCCTTCAGATGTTGCCCTACTACAGTGATTCGGGGAAGTAGTTCAGATTGTTTCCTATGCTATCAGAACCAAGTATCATTTTTAATGCTAACACTTTTGATAACCTGAAGAAACAAATTATCCCCTTCCCCAAAATAGCTGAATCTGGTCAGCATGCCTGGCCAGAATGCCTTACAATTAACATCGATTTGAGTTTTGATGCACTGTTTTGATGCCAGTAAAACGCCTTTTTGTGCGAACACCGAGCGTGTGCGCTCTGGTAAAGCAGAAACAGGTTTGACATATGAAACGGTACGGGAGCACACGTGGTAGTAACGTATAGTCCTTTTAGTACTCCATACAAATTGCCAGGCATGCCAACATAAAAATTAAGCTTTATTCAATTGGTCGTGATCTCTTTTCTCGAATCCGCCGAAAAGGAGTACGTCCTGAGCGCTGCATGCTTCAGCGTATAAATTAATGCTTAGATTAATCATGCCATTTTTGATCAAGAATGATTTCTGTTCATTTCGACGTTTGTATGTGCCACGCGCTGTGGTACCAGGTGGTATGTGGTACCGGGGTACCCTACCAAAATCAAAATTTATTTGATGGTCCTATCCAATGGTGAAAACCCGATCTCAATCGAAGCAGTGGTTGCAAAGTTATTAGCTTCCGAAAACCGTCTGTATGGCCGGGTGGGGCTGGGTCAAATGTAAATTTGTCTAGTAAGTTGACGAGAAACCTCACGGGCGCTTCGCGCTCGCTCGGTAATCACTCCTTTCCGAGGCTGGGACAATTAAATAATCTCGGAGGTTTTTAATCGAAAATACCGAGTACCGTTAGGTCCGAGGTATTTTCGATAAATAAAACGAGTTGAGATTATTGAATTGCCAACCCAAGTGAAGGAAGATATTTCCCATACATGATATCTACGGTATGTGACGTCATATATTTACGACACATTTAGCAGAGGATGGGACAACTTCACAGAGGGCGGTATTATATATTCCCACACCTTTGGAAAGCCTTCAACACTGTTTCATGCATACTCGCAAAAGTGTGGTATAATTCACGTGCTATAATACCTGGATTATACCTGGTGTGGTATAATACCTGGATTTCTCCATTTATGTGTGCAATGTTGCATGTATGGGAAACTTAGAGATATCATAGACATGCATTTCTCTCCCATCTTCAATGGTTCAATGTTTGACTGACCAGTGACGGATCCAGGATTCGGCCAAGGGGTGGGGTCACGGCCAAGGGGGGCCTCCTCCCCGCACAGAGGGGTCTCCTCCCACACAGAGGAGTCGCCTCTCTGCACAGAAGGCATCCTCCCCGCACCCGTGTGCATTTAGTTTCTTTCCTGTGTATAATGCGACGAATCATTTGTTCAAGGGTGCACGATCTGGACTTAAAGAACCTCCCGCAAGGCCTGCTCCGACGCCTGACGAGCGGGGCAGATCTGGAGTCATCAGACGTGAACAACATAATCTCCCAAGTGTTCGAGGAGATGGTTGCTCAGAAAAAGTCCTTGTAAGTCGATTTTTCGTTTGTTTACGTTACATTGCGTGCATTTATAGACAATACATGTTTGTCATGACAGCTCTCTTGACCTCTTAACGCCTAGCTTCACCATTTCGTCATGTACACACGTACTGTTGGCCGACTTTAGTCGGAGACCTACATCCGTTGCTATCCTTTCCTTCTCAGCTACCCTGACCGTGGCGACTACAAATCCCTGTCCAGGGATCTAGTGCAGAAGTACCCCAACCTGAAAATGGGCCTGTCGGCGGTCGACGCGGCTGTAAGTATGAATCCGCCCACCGACCCGACCTCATCCATATATGTATGATGTCAAACTGTTTCCCGGCTTTCAAAACTCGTCTCTTAGGATATGAAGGTCATGCTTTATAACAGGGAATTGTAGAAGAAACTAGTGAATGGTTAACCCGTACACCCGTTAAAACATTGACATATTTCGAAAAGTGATTTGACTCGCTAGTATCCCGTTGACTCGGTCCCCTAGTGACAGGGCACCGAGCTGGTTAGCTATTTTTTTTCTCTTCAGTAGTGTATTTCATCGAACACAACATAAACACAAACACGAAAACAAAAACAACACAAACAATACAGCACGAAAATAATTGTTACTTCAAATAATTTGATATCGCATTAGCTCAGTTGGTTGTCTTGTGTAGTGTCTTGCTAGGGAAGATCATTATGAGACCGACTGTACGTTGTACGGTGGCATAGCGCTTTCATGATGATCAATTGGCTATATTTCAGACGGGATTGACCCGCCTGTAAGCGTGCGTTGTGTGACGTGTTAAAGGTGGGGAATGTGATGTCTTTTCTCGTGCAATGCCGTTTGCCGGTTACAATGCCGGACGTATTTTCACATATATGAACCCTGGTAAGTGCCTGGTTCCGTTAAAGTTCGGTTGTAACCCATGTAATTGTACTGAGGTGCAATGTTAATTGAGATTGAATGGGCCGCATGAGTTGGTGAATGAATCGTGAAGTGAGGTAACTATGAAATGTTTGCCCACTTTCCATTGTTTGACACGTAATTGTTGTTTTTCGTTTGCTGAGTCATTACCGAATACCGAACTCATCTTATTAAAGGAAGTCATCCGCCGGAAGCTGATCAACAAGTTCAAAAATACCAGGCGGCGCCAAAGCGAGACATCTCCTCAGCTGCAGGACGAAAAGCGGCGGAGGACGAAAGACACTGGTCTTCCGATGTACTCACCGAAACCGCCTGACAGGACACCTCTTGCAACTGAAAAGCTCATCGCGTCCTTACAAGATATGGACCCGGCCAGCCCAGGGGCTAAGGAAGTCATGGCGCAACTTTTCTCCGAGAGACGGCGCCGTCTGCTGGCAAAGAAGGGTCGCCGACCGATGGCCGACTTGAAAACCTCGTTCCCACAGCTCTTCACAGCCACTGGAGTGAGTTTACTGCTCTTCTTGAACCGCTCTCCTCTTCAGCAGAAACGTGTCTTGATGACAACTTGCTATGACATTGGACATTTAAAAACTATTGCTAAAAACATTCTGAGCTTACGTGTCAACCCAATTGAGTAATGGAAGGACATAATGTAATGCTGGTTCGCTTTAACCCGAATCCTGTTGGCGTCCGACCGTAACTTGTGTGGCAATCGATACAAAACATCACAAACTATAAGTCTGACTCATTATCTAGTTTGGGGAGTTTGAGTTGGAGAGGCTGGTCCTTTATCAGGACATGTTTGATTTTTTTTCCGGACCATTCATCAGCCTTTTTGGTAACCTTTCAGCCTTCCTGTCTATCCCCTCCCTCCCCACATTCGGCTGGCGCAGAGGTACGGCTGCTGACAATGTGACTTCATTTTTTTCGAAATTACACCCTTATTTTTTGTTCAAAATTGGTCTATAGGGTTATCTTGGGTCCTGAATTCAGCTGTGGCAATATTAGCTCGATCTGAATTCAGGTTTTCGAGTAACATCGGACATTTTTGCAAGACCACGCTGCGGAGGTATTTTTGGTGTCCAAAATAACTCATTTGACTGAACCAAATGTCAAAATGACTTATATGGCTGAATTCGCAGTGAAACGGAAATTATTTTTTGTCTGGGCTTTGTTGCGTGACCTTGAAAAACCTTGATCACGTGACCTCGTGGCCTATTTTTCGTTGACCAAGATCCGAGACGCGATTCGGCGAACCTAGCGGTTAGCCATGCCATGTGTATTTTGTGGATGTGTGGAGAGAGAAAGTTTAATTTTTTCAAAATGGTTTTTATTGATATACTGAGACCATGGTATTGACGAAGGTCTGAGAATAGCCCATTTTATGTGTGGATTGACCCGATTCTGTGCAATAAATAAATGCTAAGACCTCACGTGACCCCGGGTCCACCTCTGATTGCAATTTTTAACGTCGCCAAATACTGGTCAATATATTCCCTAACAACGCACAGAAGAGGTGCGTTTTTCCTCTAATTTTCATATTTTCCATCGATATATGTGCGTGCGTCCGAATTAACCCCAAGAGGGAGGGGGTAACGGGCGGATATCTGCGAACCTATGGGATCTTTTTTGGCGGCATCTTCACCAATCGATCCGGCGTGGTCCAAAAGGTTGTGGTATTGAGTTTTATTCACTTAGGTCTAATATAAATGGACCAAATTGGATCACAACCACCAAAATCGTTACAGACGACATCATGCTCCGAACCCAAGCGACCGATTTGGGCGGCATATTCACTATTCGATCCGACTTGGTCCAAAACGGTGTCGCTTTGAGTTTTATCCACTTTGGTCTAATCTACGTAGACCAAATTGGACCAAAACCGAAGAAAATATAAAACAATCGACTCCGCAGCAAATATCAGCCGAATGTCGACATCTTCGACAATTCTGTCGCCGGTAAAGATTAAATACCCTGGCGCAGTAAACAATGGCTACGTGCCAGCTGTACGCGGGTTGAACTTCCGATTAATGTGTCCATTGCAATTGAAGGCATGCTCAATTCCAGATGTGGGACGAGATGTCTCTGATAACTGGCAAGCTGGAGATCGAATGCGCCTACAAAGTTGCATTTAACAAGGTTCTGACAGCTGTTGCCAAGTCACATCGCGCCGATAACAACGTCTCGGAAGGTAAGTTATAGTCGATGCTGGTAACAATGCATAAGCTTCAAAGCCCTGGGTAGGCCATGTTAAAGGTTCATGCCAGTTTCGTGTCAACAAGAACACTTAAATGTTCGGAAATCGAGGATAGTTAGCTCCGTTCGGGCTTGGGGCTATATTTGCTCTTCGAACATGATATACCCGCGAGGCGCCGTTTTTTCCTTCGGTTAATCGGTAATATCACCAGAACGCATAAAGATAGCGACTTGAAGCTGACTAGGCATTCAATTGAGTACCTATGCCACATGTGGGGCAAAGTTTGGTGTCGATCCCATGTCAGGTTAGGTCAGTGACGTCACAAAGTCAATTATATGGTCAGGTTCCATATCCCGGAGCACAGATAACAGGTCTCCTGTTATCTGTGCCCGGAGCTATGAACAGTGGAATCGTTTCATAATACCAACACAATCGTACACTAAGGTTGGTAACAATTTCACACGGAGGCCATTTGGCTTTGACTTGACCTGACTTGACTTGACTTGACCTGACTTGACCTGACTTGACCTGACTTGACCTGACTTGACCTGACTTGACCTGACTTGACTTGACTTGACCTGACTTGACCTGACTTGACCTGACCTGACTTGACCTGACTTGACCTGACTTGACCTGACTTGACCTGACTTGACCTGACTTGACCTGACTTGACCTGACTTGACTTGACCTGACCTGACCTGACCTGACTTGACCTGACTTGACCTGACTTGACCTGACTTGACCTGACTTGACTTGACTTGACTTGACTTGACTTTACCTGACCTGACCTGACCTGACCTGACCTGACCTGACCTGACTTGACCTGACTTGACCTGACTTGACTTGACTTGACTTGACCTGACCTGACTTGACCTGACTTGACCTGACTTGACCTGACTTGACCTGACTTGACCTGACTTGACCTTTACCCTTATGCGATGGTCCGAAAAAATGTGCCAAAATGGATATCACCGCTCGCTGCCGGGTTAAAAAATAAGGAACAATATTTGTCTTCGTTTCAGACGAAGCGCTGATGACACTGCTGAGCGCCCTCGACGTAACATGGGAGACACTCCTCATGGAGACAGCAAGCACGTTCATTCGTGCATCGGACACATATGACGTGTACGTGGAAGGCGTACTGTGCGCCGAAACAAATTATGAGCAAGAAGCAGTCGTCCTACAGAGCGTTGGCCTGTATGTGTTCGCCCAAAAAACGCCAGCGATCACAAAGCATCTGAACATTTTCCTTGAGAAAATGATCTTCCAACTTGACACCGGTATGTATGTCCCGGCGCGCGTCAGGGCAGTAATGGAGGAGGTGAAACAGTAGGAGTCCCATGACTCAAACATCGGGAGAGCAGTTTGTATGGAGGGCATTTTAATTTTAGTATAGGACACGACTGTCAAGTGTCTTTGTAGATGATTTTTTTTTTCTGGGGACATGTGTGTTCATGTTCGATGTTCTTAGGGTTTGGGGCCACCAATTCCAAGTGAGTTGTTTCAACAGCTACGGGCGGTGACGTGGAGACGTATGTGAGACGTGCGTTGTAGGGACTTGGCGATGTTCGAAGCTTCGATCATTGTGGTTTTGTTTTGTTCGCTGAATAATCTGTTCAGCGAACAGGTACCATGAATGGTATGGTACGTTGTTTTAGGACAACAATTTTTATGGAGGGCATTTTAATTTTGGTAGGACACGCCTGTCAAGTGTCTTTGTAGTTTTTTTCTTCTGGGGGACATTTGTGTTCAATGGTTTTAAGGGTTTGGGGCCACGGGGCCACCGATTCGAAGTGTGTTTCGACAGCTACGGGCTGTGACGTGGAGACGTTTGTGAGACTGTGAGACGTGTGTTGTAGGGACTTGATGTTCGAAGCTTCGATCATTGTGGTTTTTGTTCGCTGAATATATCTGTTTCACCATGAATGGTATACCATGTTGTTGACAATCGGTGCTGTGATGTCACACCCCTGCCACACTGCTACTGCACTAACGTGACGAGCATCGGGCCAGGGACGAAGAAGAAAAAACTTTTGTCGGTGCAAGCTTGCCGATTGACACAACGTTCTTCTCTAGGCCAATAACAAGCATGCTAAATTTCATTGCGATCCTTTGAGTTTTGGTCCCCCTCCCGGGCCTCAGAAAGTTGTTGACCCCTACCCAAAAGGTCAAAAATCAACGTCGTCGTACAGACCTCCGCGTGTCCTCATTTGAAAGCTCTTGTCGAGTAGAATAAACTTAAATACGGTCAAAATGCTTTAAATGCAATAGTTTTCGTTCTAAGTGTTATAAACATCTTCAAAAACCAAGGCTTCAATAGAGCTCTATTTGAAGGCTTGGTTTGGGTGGATGTTTATGACTCCTAGGAACGAAAATCGTTGAATTTAAAAGCATTTCGACTGTTTTAAAGTTTATTCTACTCTGCCAGAGCTTTCAAATTAACACACGCGGAGGTCTGTACGACGTTGATTTTTGACCTTTTGGTCAACAATTTTCTGAGGCCCGGGGGGGGACCAAAACTCAAAGGATCGCAATGAAATTTGATGTATTTGTTATTGGCCTATAGAGAAGAACGTCGTGTCAATCGGCAATTTTGCACCGACAAAAAGTTTGTGTATATCCTACAGCGGGTGTCAAGGGACACCTTTAAGTTACGGGTGTCAAGGGACACCCTTAAGGGTGTGCGACACCTATTCAACACCGAAAACGAAAACGGGGATTCCAGGGTATGCATTTTGGCCGGATTACATACACCCTTCAGATTCCCGTGGGACACCTTACCGCGACACCTGAAGAAAGAGTGTGCGACACCTATGTAACACCGAAAACGAAAACGGGGATCCCAGGGTATGCATTTTGGCCGGATTACACCCTTCAGATTCCCGTGGGACACCTTACCGAGACACCTGAACAACACCGTTACCGGTGTCAGGACCGACACCCGTGGGGCATTTAAGGGGTGTCACATGGACGAAGACACCCAAGAAATACCCGTGGGGTGTACTTTGGTTCAACACCTTGAACGGTGTCAAAAAGGGAATCCCAGGGTATGCAGTTTGGTCACACACCCTAAAGGGTGTTTTTTGTTTTTTCAGTGTAGCGACTCGGGCTGCGAAGTGACCAGGACGCGTTTTAGAAGGGTCAGTGCGTGGAATTTGTGCAGGTTGTCGGCAGTAAGCCACTCAAGGTCTCGTAATACATCGCTGACATGGTCAAATTTTCGGCGCCCCGAAATTACACGTGCTGCAAAGTTAAGCACCTTCTGGAGACGTGCGGTTTGGGTAGCGTTGCATGTTCCGTAGACACTGATACAGTAACGGATGAGTGAAATGACTAGAGCCTGGACTAGAGTAGTAATCGTCGTTTGAGGTAAACTATGTTTGATATGACTGAGACCGATTAAAATACCAGTGCAACGCCGCACGACACCATCAGTGTGGGCAGCAAACGTCATACATTGGTCGAATACGACCCAGGTTTCGCACCGCGGGAGAGCCGGAGACAGTGGCGCCCATACATTTGATGCTTATCGTTGGCAGCAACCGAATATTTTGACGAGTACCGAGAACTATGAGCTGTGTTTTCTGAACGCTGACTTGCATTCCATTTGTGCCGAACCAGTTGGATAGCTGCGAAAGATTTCGTTCCATGGATCCAGTTAGAGCGCCAATGTCTCCGGGTCTCCCGCTTACAAGGACCTGGGTGTCGTCCGCATACTGCACGATACATGCGTCATGAGCATACAGGGGCATGTCATTCGCGTAAATGCTGTACAACAGCGGACCGAGCGCTGACCCCTGGTACGTTCCGATTGGGTTGTGCAGAGGCCACGCTGGCTCTGGGTGAGAGGTACGGAAGGTACGAGAGCCACGCTGGCTCTTGGTGCGTGGCTCTAGCCTGCTGGTAGTGGCCGGCAAGGTAGCTCGCAAACCAGCGCGCATCCACATTGTAGAGTTCCAGTTTTCTCAACAGTCCATCATGTGGCACAACATCAAAACATTTGGACAAGTCTAGCAAGCATATCACAGTGATTTCTCTTCTATCCATGGCCTCAAACACCCTATCAGTCACAGTATGAAGTGCAGTGTCAGTGGAGTGATGTAATCTAAAACCATGCTGACTAGACGAGAATAAGTGGTGGACAGTAAAATAGCTAAACAGCTGATCATAAACAACACGTTCAGTGATTTTGGCGATGGTCGGCAGGATGGAGATCGGTCGGTAATTGGACACGTCGGTGGATTTCGGTGTCTTTTGGATGGGATGCACCAAAGCCAGTTTCCATGAGTCCGGGACGACATTACTGGTCAGGCTAGAATTCTCAATATGGGTGATGACTGAACAAACGGAATCCATACACTGCTTAATGAAACGTACACATAAACCGTCGGCACCACACGATGTACTGTTCCGCATCCGGGCTATGACGCGCCGCAGTTGCCCCGGTGTAACCGGCGACACCTGGAACCGGCCGGTGGCCACGCGCGGCAGGCGCACCGCCAGGGTACTATATTCCCGGTGTACCCACCGGGAATATAGAAAAATGGAGAACAGTTCGCAGAGAGTATTGAAGTTGACTTGGTTAACCTCGGGATAGTTTATTAAATGAAACCCACAGATGTTTTTGGTTTAAACTCCTCGGGTGTGTTTGGTATTTTTTCTTTATTTATGTGCAGGCTCGTCAGGGATGGTTAATTGTCATCCCAAATCTGGACGCCTAGAAAAGGTATAACAACCAGAATGCTATGTCGTGGATGTACTGCTTCGGAAAACTCATGTACAATGTATATATCTCATCGTTTTGGATCAATATATTCACGACGAAGTGGCGGCCATTCGGACCTTCTGGTTTGAGGGACCACCCGCACGATGCGCTAAATTGTCACTCTTATTACTCATTTGTGTCAGCCTTTTTATGTGGAACCACGGAACGTTTAACCACAATGAGAAAACTTTGGCTGAGAATGATTAATATATTTCTGAATCGATAAATTGCCACGGAATTGGGGCGAAATAATGAATTAAGTTTCCGCTTAAAGTGATGCAGACAGCATGTCGTTCGCTCCGTGTCAAATCAGTGGCTATGCATATCAAAATACGATAACGAAACGGATAGACCTAAATTGAATGCAAATAATTGCAATGTATGGAGTAAACTGAAACCGAGGCTTATTTGTTTGATGTGATATGTAAGCTGAGATGTTCCACCGGCCGAAGGCGTAAGCGACTGCTGGTGGAATGTGGAAGTGTTCCGCTTGTTCGAAATACCAATATAGTATAAGCTACCATGCAGCGGCGGCGTCACCGGGGGGTCAGGAGGGGCAGTCGCCCTCCCCCCCCCCCCCCTGTCGTCGGGCGGGCGGGGATAAACATATCTTTTTGCCCCTCCTGTCATTTAAGGAGGCCCCTCCATGCTTCAAAGAGATCTCGCAGGCACCACCGCGGAGGTCACTGGTGCCCCTGGAAGCCAGAGTGGGTCCTATGGAGGTCAGAGGGGGCCTTTGAAGGCCAGAGGAGACCATCTGGAAGTCAGAGGGGATGTCAGAGGGGTCCTTTGGAGGTTAGAAAGGCCACCGAAGGTCAGATGGGTCCATGGCTTCCAGAGGGCCCATCCGGCCTTCGGTGGCCTTTCTGACCTCCAAAGTACCCCTCTGACCCCCAGGGGCCCACCTCTGACCTCTCCTCTGACTTCCAGATGGCCTCCTCTGGCCTCCAAAGGCCCCCTCTGGCCTCCATAGGATCCACTCTGGCTTCCAGGGGCACCAGTGACCTCCGCGATGGTGCCTGCGAGATGGGGCCTCTTTGAAGCATGGAGGGGCCTCCTTAAATGACAGGAGGGGCAAAAAGATATGTTTGCCCCCCGCCCGCCCGACGACAGGGGGGGGGCGACTGCCCCTCCTGACCCCCCGGTGGCGCCGCCGCTGCATGGTAGCTTATACTATATTGGTATTTCGAACAAGCGGAACACTTCCACATTCCACCAGCAGTCGCTTACGCCTTCGGCCGGTGGAACATCTCAGCTTACATATCACATCAAACAAATAAGCCTCGGTTTCAGTTTACTCCCTACATTGCAATTATTTGCATTCAATTTAGGTCTATCCGTTTCGTTATCGTATTTTGATATGCATAGCCACTGATTTGACACGGAGCGAACGACATGCTGTCTGCATCACTTTAAGCGGAAACTTAATTCATTATTTCGCCCCAATTCCGTGGCAATTTATCGATTCAGAAATATATTAATCATTCTCAGCCAACGTTTTCTCATTGTGGTTAAACGTTCCGTGGTTCCACATAAAAAAGTTGACATAAATGAGTAATAAGAGTGACAATTTAGCGCATCGTGCAGGCGTTCCCTCAAACCAGAAGGTCCGAATAGCCGCTTCTTCGTCGTGAATATATTGATCCAAAACGATGAGATATATACATTGTACATGAGTTTTCCGAAGCAGTACATCCACGACATAGCATTCTGGTTGTTATACCTTTTCTAGGCGTCCAGATTTGGGATGACAATTAACCATCCCTGACGAGCCTGCACATAAATAAGGAAAAAATCCCAAACACACCCGAGGAGTTTAACCCAAAAACATCTGTGGGTTTCATTTAATAAACTATCCCGAGGTTAACCAAGTCAACTTCAATACTCTCAGCGAACTGTTCTCCATGTTTCTATATTATCGGTGGGTACACACCCATGAAGGTATTTGCCAGCTGTAAAACCCGATTAATATTTTTGTATTACAAATTAAAAAAGAATATTTGACATTGTTATGTCCAAATGCGGTTTATATAATCAACATAATGATTGTGTTATAATGTATAACCATAAAGCCTGAAAAGCAACTTTACCATACCTGAGGCTGCCGCAGGTCAGCACACAAATTGCGCTGCAAGTCAGTCAAGTTTGCGCGCAGTCTGTCATGCACTGGATCACGGGCTTTGTGTTGGACACGTGGTAAATGAACACTAGTAGCCAATGCTTTATAGAACCATGTGTCCTTCATCCAAATGACACCAATCAACCTTGGTGTTGGTTCCCTTCAGCAGGCTACATTCAAGGCGCTGCCGGCGGCGCGGGGGATGAAATTTATTTATTTATTTATGGCGATTCACGGCGAACTCCAGAGTGTGGCTATTCTAACGCCACGTCAGTACATTGGTCAGCACAAGGACACTCAGTAAAATCACAGCGAATGGGATACGAACAGTAAAAATACACATTACACTTAAGCGATTCACGATAAATGATACAAACAGTGACTGGTGTCAAATGATTTGATGGTCGAGTCAGGTGAGTTCTCTGATACAAGACATCGCTTTGCTCCTGAACTCATTAAACCGTTAACACTGACGTGTGGCAGCCGGGAGGCGATTCCACGCCGCAACTGCCCGACAGGGAAAGGCTCTTTTGACGCACTCGAGCCGAGGGTGTTTCGCTGCGCTCGTCTGCAGTACGGTTTCGTCAGCTGTGGCTCTGGTGCGCTGCTGAGATGTTTCAGATCGGCGCCTGGCCAGGCTCCGAACGGCCCGCGGCCCATCAGGAACATTCATGGCGCGATGTAAACAGGTGCAATCTCGGAGGACCACAGTTTGATCGAAACTAAGCCATTCGAGTTGTTCTCTGAATTGCGTGACATGATCGCGTCTGTGTATGCCAGCATCAATGCTGACTGCGAAGTCGATGACCTTTTCCACTCGCTGGCGCTGAGTGACTGTTGTTGGGGCCCATGCAGGTAAACAGTATCTGATGTGAGGAAAGACCAGCGACTCGATCAATAATTGTGGTGTGGCGCAGGGAAGCGCATGCTTCAGCTTGTTGATGACGATGAGGAGGCCAAAGCAACGCTGAGTGATTTTGGCTGTTTGATGTTGCCAGCTAAGATTTGTGTCGATAAGTATGCCCAAAATGTTGACGCTCTCTGAGGGAGACAGTTGTGAATTCCCAAATTTAACGCTCAGCCCGGCAGCTTTGCGGGTGTGGTGGGTGTGCCAACAACGATGAATTCAGTTGCAGACGGATTGGTTTTCATGCCATTGTGACGAAACTTATACAGAGACTGCAGCTAGGTCGGACTTAACCCACGAACGCAGTTGTGCGAGGCCACAGACAGACGGCAACGATTCGTGCATGAGCTGCCTGTCATTTGCGTAAGACACTAGTTTACATGCGGCTGACACATAGCACTGGATGTCATTGGTAAACAAAGGAACATCAGAGGTCCAACTATGCTACCCTGAACCACACCATCCGCGATCTCAAGGCTCGGTGCATTACCACCTTTCGCAGTCTGGCGCCGATCGGTGAAATAGTCCGCAAACCAATGTGGCGCAATGCCGTAACACTCCAGCTTGACTAAGAGCGCAGCGCGGTCTACACAGTCGAAGGCCTTTGCCAGATCAGTTGAGCTAATAGTAGTAACTTTGCCGGCGTTCATATTGTTGCTGATGTGGCTAACGATATCTAATCGTTTTTCGTTGCGTTCATTTTCAAAGAGTATTTGTTTGCCATTGTTGT